>CABHPQ010173937.1:0-40133 GCA_902168405.1 Peromyscus aztecus | reverse complement strand
TACTTTGTACTTTGGTGGCATTAAAGCTAAGTTATGGGATCAAGATTCCTAAAGAAACATGAAGAAAATATGGCAAACAAACAATCAAACCCCAAAGCCACTGGAAAAGAAAGTGTCAAAGATGAAAACCACCAGCCAAGAGCTGGGTTAGAACCCAGCTGGGCATGGTGGCGCATGACTTCAGTCTCAGCACTCAGGAGGCAGAGGCAGGTGGATCTCTGTGAGTTCAAGGCCAGCCTGGTCTACAGAGCGAGTTCCAGGACAGCCAGGGCTACACAGAGAAACCCTGTCACGAACAAAACAAAAAAAGGTGCAATCCAAGAAATGAAATGAAAGGACACTGTGAAGGAGCAGACACTTCACACTATCAAACTCTATTGGAAGACAAATAATGTCAAGGATTGGCACCAGTCAGACGGCTCCAGGGAAACCCCTGGCCTCTTGAGCATGACAGGATTGGAAGAGAAGCAGGGATGGTTGTAGAAGGGGGTTTCCTGACGTCCTCTATGGGTTTGTGGTTGTGAGATGACAAATAGCTGCGGTCAAACCCAGGCATGGCAGGTAGGCAGGCAGGCAGGCAGGAGGCTGGAGAAACAGCCTGCTGCTTCCCATTGACATGATGGACTGGAGGTCGGACCGACAGGGGCTTTTGATGCAGCTCACACAGGGTAGCACCTCTGAGCTGAGGGCAGGGTGGAGTGTAGGTGGGGCAATGGGGAATATTCCGTTCAGGTTTTAACATTGCTACACTTGGTGATTTGGTGACTGAGGGTATAGGAAAAGGAACATTGTGGGAAGTGTAGAACACAGCTTGCAGCAGGCTGAGGGGCCGTGAAAGGTATAGGAATATTGATACATCTGGTCCATCCAAAATTCTTAAACTGGGGAGAGAAGGAAGAAAAATAAGGTCTCAGCTACTGGAAAATAGTGCCAGGAGTTCAGATGAGACAAGGAAGGTGCAACAGTTGGGCTGAGGAAGAAGAGTGACCAGGGTGACATGATCTGCTGGGGCAATGCCTGAGAGAAATCAATTGCACGGAGAAAAGAGTTCCTGCTGACCTACAGCTGTCCTCCTGACCAGGTTCTAGATGTAGGAAATTATGAGAAAATGGCAGATAAGAGGATGCTATTGTAGGCTTCACCAGGGTCATGTCCAGTTAAAAGCTGTGATACAACAGTGTGACGATTCCCACAGAGGTAAATGCTTGTCCGCTGGCTCACTGATCAACAGATTGGTTTTTCCACACAAGCATGCTCTCTAAATCCTCATCCCCAAGGAACAGTTGAGAGTCACAGATTGCTTGACAGGCAGGGAGTTTCAGCTTCTGTTTCTATTTTAGATTTTAGTTCAAAATTGTCTTTCGTCTTGTTAATTTTTCTCTAGCCATCCATAGGCTGGAGAGATGGACATGTTGGTTGGTTGTTTGTTAACCAAAAGCTGCGGGCCACAGGAGAGCCGCTGAGAATGCAACTCCAGAAGAGTGGGTACTGCAAAACAGTGGTGTTTTCTTGAGCAATATTTTTATTGCTTCTTCAAGCTATCGATTCTACTCCAAGAATGATATCATTAACTGAGATAGATAGGGTGTTTTTTTTTTGTTTTTTTTTTAGGCAGGGTTTCTCTGTGTAGCCTTGGGTGTTCTGGAACTCACTCTGTAGACGAGGCTGGCCTCAAACTCACAGAAATCCACCTGCCTTTGCCTTCTGAGTGTTGGGGAGTAGAGTCATAGGCCACCACCACCCAGCGGGATAGAGCATTTTGTGTTTGGCATTTGTAGTGTATGAGTTTTATTCAGCTCAATTTTGTGTGCCTGGAGAATGAATTCAAATGATTTTATTCAGAAGAGTAATCAAAGTCATAAATGCGTAAGACTTTGTTACTGTGAAATAGCAGTGTAACATTTTTGGACAGTAACAGCAATTTGAACAGCCTAGCATGGATTTAGAGCTGGCACCACAGTTGGTCTGTTTCTGCCTCACTGAACTTGGCATTTATGATTTGAACACAACCTCCCTGTCCTTGACTTTATCTACCTCTTTAAAAAAATGATTTCTGTCCAAAGTTAATTATAATTTACATGCAATAGATTTGCTAAATTGCTTCCAGATCTGCACTTTTAGGAGAAGCAGGCAAGAAAGAAACGCTTTTCCTCGAAAAGGAATCTTCGTTTTTCTCCATATGTACACTTTGTTTAGCTATATGCTCAGTTAATTTTCTCTAAGTTGGGAGACAGTGTCTAGTAAACTTGGAAAGATCTAGAATGGGCATTGCTGGGCACAGTGCCTCAGTGTCTCATTATTTTCTCCAGCTATTATAGGAATGTGAATTTATTTTTAGAAATTGGGCAAATACAATTTGCTGGGAAATATTTACCATGAACCTAAAGCAAAGAAGGCTAGTACAATCCTCCTCCTGTTTCAGGGCTGATTGATTGCCAGTGGTTGCCTTGGGGCATGCTGGGAAATATTTTTGAGGGTGGGGAATGTGGTTTCAGAGAGCTACTGAGTAAAGACCTCTGCTGTTCACATAGAATGTCAGGGTATGATGTAGCGTCCACCTCCCAATTAATGCCTGATCACAAATGAGTGAGTGGCGTTTCTCATTTGAAAAGCATGCCTGTATGTGTGGGAGACAGATGATTTCTCCCCCTTGCCCATCAACGTCTGGGGCAGGTGGGAGAGCTGGCCCTGAGGTCATAAGAGCCGGAAAGCTGTCCCTGCCCCTCCTCAGCTGAAGCAGTCTGGAGAGTGAGGCCCCTACACCACGCCTCACCTAGGCAACTCAGTAGCTGGCCCTGAAGGTGGGAGGTGTGGGAGATCCTACCCTGCGGACATGGAAGCTGAAGAACTGGCTCCGCCCCCTTGCAAGAAGTGAACTAGCCAGGGAATTGCAGGTGAGCTCACCCTGGTGGTGAGGACAAGGGAGAGCTGGTGGGCTGACCAACCCTGCAACTACCCAGGCCCAGAACCAGGGTTGTGAGTTGGCCCACCCCAACATCCACCCTGTCTGTGATCTGCTGGAGCATGCGTGAAGGGACTGACTGGTCCTGCAGACCCAAAGCTGTAGGATACCCAGGACACAGAGCAACAGCAGGATAACCAAGAGTTATCCTGTGAGGGCCCCGCATCTATAGTGCAGCCGAAACTAGAAGCCTCGAACTTGAACATTTGCAAGTAAGGATAAATGGACAAAAGGGTTTACCGTGTGAGTCACTGTGCCACACTACAGCTTCCACGAGACTGATTTTTCCTTTTTGTGTTTTTTTTCTTTCCTTCTTTTTTTTTTTTCCTCTTAAATTTTATTTTATTTTTTGTGGGGGGTGGGTGGGTGTTGTAAGGGCAGAGGGCAGATACAAAGGGACAGGGAAATGAATGGGATCAAGACGCATGATGTGAAAGACACAAAGAATAAATAAGAAAGTTAAAGAAAAAAGCATGCCTGTGATAAGTAAAATTTTGAGTAGAAAAGTGTACATAGGGCCACGTGTACTTTCATGGACATCTATATATAACCAGCAGCAGGTTAAATTCTCAGTGGTATATCATGGCTTACATGTAAAAGCTTTAAAATTAGCCAGGGTAATTTGTCAAGGAGATGGAGGAATGAAGATTTGTATTCATTCGAATCGGTTGTAAAATGGCAGATAACTACTCATATTCCCATCAAAAGTAGAAGGCACCAAAGATTGTCACTTAGTCACGCAAAGGGGATTGCTGGGCAGTGAAGAGGTTATATTAAAGAAAACGTTACATTGGAGGGTGAATGGCAGAGTTATGTGCAGTAGAAAAAAATCTGGAAATAGGAGAATGCTTGCTTCATATTCCACTTACAACAATTCTAGAAAATGCAAATGATACCAGACAGAAAACAGACAACAATTGCCTATAGGTAAAATGGAGGGCAGGATGGATGACAGAAGGACACATGGACACTCTTGCAGGTGATATTGTCATTATTTTTTTTCTTGATGTATTGAGGCCTTCACAGATATCCAATTATGCTAGATTGGGCAAATTGTAACTTTTGCAAGTTTTATTTGCATTATTTAAACCTTGATGTAATTATACAAAAAAGGACACAGACGTGTGTTCACTATTGTTCTGTACCAAGCAGGAACACAACGGTGATTTTCCTAAAGTGTTAACACTGTTGTCAGCTGTAAAGTGCAGCATTTGAACAATCTGTAGTGAGTACAGAGTTTCAGTGATTAAAACCCTCTCATCAGTGAACAGTCTAGTCTTTCCTCACTTTTCTCTGTCTTCAGAGCTACTTAATTTTGTTTATTTTTCCTAAGATCCAAGTCTTGGTTTCATTGATTCTTTTATTGTTCTTCTGTCTATTTCGCTAGTTTATGCCCAGATTTTTTTTTTTGTTGAATTCTACTAAACATATAATAGTAGTCCTTCTTAAAATTTTACCCCCCAAAACAAAATAAAACAAAAAATTCTTACCCAAACCCCCAAAGCTTAAGGAAAACTCCTAAACTTGTTTGATGAGGCCATAATTATCTTAGCAAGAAAATCAGACAAGGATAGTACAATAAAAGAAAATTGTCAGCCAATGTCCCTGATGAACTCAGATGAAAAAAAAATCTCATAGATATATTAGGAAACTGAATTCAGTGTCATACTGAAGGACCATTCGTCAGGATTAAATAGGATCTATCCCAACAGAGCATGCATTCAACATATACAAATCTAAATGAGGTGCTTCTCACTAACAAAAATGGATGAAAGCCATGTGGACACTTTAGAAGATGCAGAAAGTAATCTAACACAATCCCACAGTATTTAAAAATAGACCAACATACTATATATAGGAAATATGTACCTCAATAAAAATGAAATATGACCATATATGGAAGCCTGCCTCTCGTACTGTGATCAGTGGGAAAAGCTGGAAGACGTTCCTTCAATACCTGGGAAAAGATAAGGACGACTATACTCACCCCTTCTAAACAACATGGGACTTTACTAACAGCCAGAGCAAGGAGGTAAAGGGAAAGGCATTGGAAAGGAAGGGGTTAACTCCTCCTTTTCTGCAAATATGTAGGGAACCATGGCGATTCTAAAAAAAAAAAAAAACACCCATCAGCTAATAACAAAACTGGTAAAGCTTCATACTCTAAAATTAACATACAAAATAAGGAGCCTCTCCACACATTAACAATGCACAACCTAAAATGTAATGAAGAAAACAATTTCATTTTTTAAATGTAGCAAATACATTAATGAAATCTATACAATTTAGATTAACAACTAAAGAAGATATGACCAATCAAAGATGTACAGTGTTCATGAATTAGAAGAATTGATACTGATAAAACATTGTCACTAGTTATCTAAATGTTTGATACATTCTCTATTAAACTTTAAAAAGTATTTCTTTCTTTTCTTTCTTTTTTTATTAAGAAAATTTTTTTCCTTCATTTTACACACCAATCAAAGATCCCCCCTCTTCCCTCCTCCCACCCTCCCAGCCTCCCCTCCCAGCTCATCCCCCACTCCCTCCCACAAGAAGGCAAGAACTTTTCTCCAATGACTGATGGAAGCAGATGCAGAAATCCACAGCCAATCACTAGACAGGGCTCCAGGAGACCAGTCAAAGAGAGAGAAGAGGGATTCTATGAGCAAGTGCATCAGGATCATGATGGGAAAACATGCAGGGACAACCAAACCAAACTAGAGGGAACTCATGAAAGTTGGATCAATGGCTGTGGAGCCTCCATGGGACTGGACTAGGCCCTCTGCATGGAGAGACAGTTGTGTAGTTTGATCTGCTTTGGAGGCCCCTGGCGGTAGGATCAGAATCCATCTCTGCTGCATGAGTGGGCTTTGTGGAGCCAACTACCTATGATGGGACACCTCGTGCAGCCTTGAGGCAGGGGGAAGGGCTTGGACTTACCTCTTTTTTTCTTATAGTGGATACAAACAACCCTGAAAGTTCTACGAAAGTTTAAAACTTCCAAAGAAATCATTAGCAAGAGGAATACAATGGGACATCATACTACCTGATCATAAATATATTGCAAAGCTATAGTAATCAAAATGACATAATGCTGACATTTAAAAGACACATAGACCACTGGAAAAGATTAGAGAACCTAGAAATAAATCTGTGCACTTAACAGTCAGTTGATTACTTACACACTTGCCAAGAACACACAGCATGGGAAATGTGTTCAATATATGGTGCTGTGAAAACTAAATATTCAAATGTAGAAAGACGAATGCCTACCCTTATGCCATATCATATTAAGAAATCAGCTCAAGAAGCTGGGCCCCACCCTAGGGGGTAGGTTTTCTCAGGGGTGCAGGGGTCATGGCCAGGACTGTGCACCAGTGACTAAGGCGCTTGGGATAATTTCTGCGGAGTGGCTCTGACTGCAAGTGACAGACTGAGTAGGAATCGCCCTGACGCGGCCAAGCTGCAGCATCCAGGGGAAGACATGCCAACTGCCAAGCAGTTAGCTGACATTGGCTACAAGACCTTCTCTGCCTCCATGATGCTCCTCACTTGTGTACGGAGGTTACCTCTGCAGCATGCGCGCCTGCCGTTATTTCCAGCTGCGCAGTGCCAGGCGCCAGGCGGCGGAAGAACAGAAGACATCTGGAGTCCTGTAGAGCTCAGCTTTTGCTTCTGAGTGGCCAGGCTTGAGACGTGAAATGGAAAGACCTCCCCTGTACGTCATTCATGGCAAGAACTAGGGACACGATGGCTCTCACACCTGCTGGGCTAAAGTGCCGTGGTTTCTGCGGTCCTACCAGCTTGTGCCATTTTGACAGTGTGTGGAGGCTGTCAGATGAATGGGAATGTGAGGATGAGGTTTATTACAGAGATTAAATATTTTGCCATGTTAAAAAAAGAGAAATCAACTCAAATAGACTAAAGACTTAAAACAATGGCCTTACTCTGTGAAACTTACTAGAAGTAAACAGAGATAAAAATCCCCAACTTTGACAATTGGGATTATATCACATGGAAAAGTTTTTTTGTATAGCTAGAGAAACAATCAACTGAATGAAGAGACAAACTACAGAGTGTGAGAAATACAGTTAGCAAGGGGGTGGTTTCCTACGCACATAAAAATTCAACTCAATAGTATGGAAGCTAATAACCCAATTAAAAATGGGCATAAGATGTGGATACACACACACATGGTCAATGGGTACATCAAAAGCATTCAATATCCCCAGTCATCAAGGAATTGAAAACTAAAACCACAGTGTAATATTATTATCTTATACCTGTTAGAAAAGATATTATCTAAAAGATGATGAAACTTGCAAGTTTCGGTCAGGGATTGGAGCAAAGGGCATGGACAGTTGCCCACCCATGGTGGGAGTATAAAATAGTATAACCATTATGAGTGCTAGTATGAAAAATCCCCCCAAAATAAAAATAAGGGGCTGGAGAGATGGTTCAGCAGTTAAGAATACTAGCTGCTCTTGCAGAGGACCTGGTTTCATTTCCCAGCACCCACAAAGCCACAGTTCTAGGGGATCTGGTGCCCTCTTCCAGCCTCCATGGACACCAATCAGGTGGTACACGTACATCCACACAGGCAAAGACTCACAGGCACAAAATAAAAATAAACCTTTAAAAACAAACACAAGTAAATGTGGAACTACCACATAATACAGAAATCCTTCTCCTGGATATATATCCACTTCTAAAATTTATCTTACAATGTAGCATGTTTCCTTAATGCATTTTCACTCAGGTTTATTAAAATTCTGAGTCTCCCCACTTCTTACCTCTCTCCTCCTCATTCCGGGTTAGGTATTTCTATCCCCAATATCTTCCCTTATACCTTAGAGTCACACTTATCTACAACATTGCCCATGCATCTGTGCCCCCTTCCCTTCTTCTCGTGGTTCTTTTCTGTTTCCTGCCTCTATGCACACTCACTTGCACAGAAATACAAATGTATGTGAATTAGAAGCTAACATCCACACATGGTAGATACACGAAATGTTTGTCTTTCAGAGCCGGGGTTGCCCCACTTAATATGATATTGTCTAGATCCACCTGAAAATTTCATATTTTATGGCTGAATAAAATTCCCTTGTGTAGATGCACTACACTTCTGCTATCCATTTATCTGTTGAACACTGATAAGCACTCATACAGACATACCCACACATTCACTAACATGTACATACACTCAGGCAACTACACACATTCATCTGCACATTCACTCACCCTACACTCATACATATACTCATACTCATACACGTGTACATACATATACTGTCATTCACACATTCACATACCGTCACACACATACACACTCTTACACACTACTCACCTTACACTCATGCACATACATAGACATGTGTGTATATGCACAGAGTCATACACACATTCACATAAATCACAAATACACACAATCACACCACAGTCACATTCAGCTACCCCACATTCACACACACACACGTGCACACTTACATAAACACATTCACTCCATACTCAGACACATGGATGCACACACACAGTCATACACACATTCACATATGCAATATTTCACAAACACACACACATACAATTCACCTACTCCATCTTATACACATGGGTGCACACACACATTTTCACCTATCCCACACTGATACACACTGATACACACACTCACACACATTCACCCATCCCAAGCTCATACAAATGTGTGCACACATACACTCACATACACATTCATCTACCCCAAACTTAGACACACACACACACACACACACACACACACACACACACACACACACTACTGCTACCTTTATCCTTTCAGGGGAAAAAAAAAAAGAAGGCTCATAAACTGGAGATCCCTCACTCTGTATTTAAAAACAACCTACAATTAGCTTTAGAGCACGTTACTTTATCCAGACTAACTGAAGGGTAAAAGCTCTGAAAAAGCCCAGCTGTTCCCGTCAGTACTTTCATGCACTGAGTAATGAGACGTGCTTAGAGAGGCCGTTTCCTGCCTGCACCCAGAGAACACGCGTGGCTGCTGCCGACATTCCACCCCAGCAGCTTGCTGACAACAACTTCTGGCTGAAGATCTCTTAGCCCCTTCAGCCTTTCCCCGTGTGTTTTCTTTGCTGTCCTTTGCCCAGTGCTTCAGAAATACAAACTCCCGCCGAAGCCCTGTGGCTGACTGACAGGAGCCCGCTGGAAAGCCTTGTCCATTTGTGTTGAGTTTGAACTCCTCTGCGTGCCGTGGAGAGACCGGAGCTGCTGAGTTCCCTAGAACAGAAGCTGTTTGTACATAGCTTTATTGTCCACAGTAATCAGACATTTCAAATTCCAAAGTGTTGTTATAATTTTTAAATAATACATCACTGAAATTTCATCTTAGCGTAGAACATTCCAGTCCTCCACAAACATTTATGAGCTCCATTCTTTTTCCTGCTTATTAAATAGCAATCTTCCTGGCACATGCACAGTACTGTGCGTTCTGGCCAAATAAACCGCTGTCGAATGAAATTAGTAAATGTGATGCATATTTCACACAGCGCTACAAACATTCAATTTGTACTTTCTAGAAATAAGATCGTTTTGCTGTGCGCATATGAAATTTGGTCGTCTTGAATTTCTGAGTCTTAATGTAACTGGACCTAGATTTGTTTGGAACTGTGGCCTTTTGACTGCCACTAGACCTGGTGACGTGACACACACACAGGCTCTTCTGCAGCTGTGGAAAGAATTACAGTTGTTTTGCCCTGCCAACAGTGAGCCCTCTAAAGAGCATGAAATGCTACAGGGCACCGCTCTGTGTGAACACAGGCCTTTCCACTGAGCAGCCTTGTGAAGAAGTGTGACCTTTGAACCGTAGGGTTTGCTCGGGCTCCGCCGAAGTGAAAGAGTAGCCAGTGGCAAAGGCTTTTAGACTTGATGCTGCAGATAATATCCCTGAAATAATTGTATTGAAAGACAGCACAGGAAGGTGGGCATCCTTCCTCTCCAGTTCTCGGTCTTCCAAGATTCAAACAAGGGGACTATTTCCGCCAAGCTGCAAGGCTTTGCCGAGAGTGATTGGAACCCTTGCTGAGGCCATCCACATTGTCCCCTCTTCCACTGGCACAGGAAGCATGAGGAAAGCAAGCAGTGAGGTCATGCTGGACGACAGCTGTCACGCAGTCTTCAGGAAGCTGCGGAGAACACTGGTCTCAACAGTCCCTGGCTCCTAGCAATGGACACCCCCTCCCCCAGACACACCCATTCCATTCCCAGGCACCGGAGCCTACACTGAAATTCAGCAGAGTTACCAGGTGAGGTTCTAACCTGTTGGGGAGGAAAGAGGGAAGGACAGCCTCCTCCTCATACAGAACCAGAGACCACAAGCATGGCAGGAATTCCTCAGTTCAACTGATCTCATTTGTTCTTAGGCAAGAACTGGATTATCTGTTCAACCAAGGCATTTGCAGCTATTTTATTCCAGGCTCCTTCCCCTGTTCATTTGTTAATTTCCTTTAAAACTCACTTTAGGTCTTCCCTTTGAAATCATCTCCACATAACAAATGAGGCTGGAGTTGAAAGGACTTGTAAGATAGAATCTGTCATTGTACAGCCAAAGAAATAAGGGATCTGGGACATGAAGGAAACCACCTGGTTTTATTTCCGGCGCTGGGCTTGTTAGAGAGGTGCTGCCCAACTCAGTCACATCCCCAGTCTTCACTTGGCATTATAGTAAGCAGAACGCAGGCCTAGCTCTGGAAGTCTCTAATTTGCAATTTAATGCACTTGCTATGGCCCCCTCCTCGTTCTCAAGATGCATGCCCTCTACTTTAAAAAACGTCGAGCTAGGTTTTGTTTTTCCTTCCGTACATAGGCAGCTTTACACAGTATGATTTAAAGGCATCAGTAATCCTGCTTTAAGCAACATTCCTCACTGCTGGCTAGGATGCAGGGAATTTCCACCAGTAGATTATCAAAAGAGAAGGACCACTGTTGCTTATGAATGGACACAGAGTCAGACACAAAGATGGGCTCTATTTAAAACTCCTACAGTGATTCTGGAAAACGGATATTCTACCCCTTGATCCTAGCCCTTTGGCATTCCTTAATCCCTCATCTCATTATATTTGAGGAAAATCGTGGTCGTGTTCTCTGAGGATACTTGTCAATCCGGACGAACATATACGGGAGTTTCTTACGTTATACTTCCTGAGTATGCATACTGCGCAATGGTTAAAACAAAGAGATGTTTGTGAGGCGTGCTAATGATGGTCCAGAGTTAATTAGAAGGAGAGAGGGAATAAAGAAGGGAGAGATGGAGGGAGGGAAGGAGAGAAGGGATGGAGAGCAGTGAAGGAGGGGGAAGAAGGAAGGGAAGAGAGGCAGAGAGGAAGGGGAAAGGCAAGCTCAGAAGGAGGCAAAGGGTAAAAGGAAGGAAGGCTATGTGTTCACAGAGGAAGGAAGAGTATGGGGAGCCAAGCTGCTGGAAGTCTAATGGTGATAAGTTTTATACCCCGACTTCTCTTCATTTAATCTGAATATAACCATGATAACAAGGTTGAGGGGCAGACGCAGCCACACAAGACTTGCTCAAACTAGTAAAGTGCTTTGGAATTGGAACAGAGCTTCATTAGTTACCAAATAATGTTCATCTCTGAGTCTGTAAGAAGCATGATGGAACTAGAATATGGATCTTGAGAAAACGAATAACCACCGAGTGTATGGGGAGCTCTTAAGCTTTGGCCATGGTAGAAGGGGCTGCATTTGGTCCCTGAGTATTTTGATTCTGGATGGGCTATGTGTGCCTGTGGCTCCACCCTTTTAGAAGGTACGGTGATAAATATGGATTCCTTTTAGAGAAATGATTGAGTAGATTAAACTCTTGGTTTTAGTTTTCCCTCTCCATGTTGATTAAGACCTTGTTTAGTTTTCATCTAGGACTATCATAAAAAAATACTTTTCTTGGGGCTGGAGCAATGGCATCTCTACCTTTGAGAGAACCTGAGTTTGGTTCCCAGCACCCACATTGGATAGCTCTAGGAGATCCAATGTCCTCTTCTGGATTCTCTGGGTATTGGAATGTACTTGGGATACACCCACACAGTTATACACAAATAATAACAAAATCTTGAAAAATACTTTCCATGCTTTATCGGTATTCTTTCAGTCATACGCTTTTATTGCTTGACTTCATTTCAAGCTTTAATACTCATTTAACTGACCTAGGGAATCTCATAATGAAAACCCAGGAAGACGGTGATATATGTGTCTGGGACAGGGCCCGATTCTGCACTCTCAGCAAGTTGCCAGGCCTGTCAGTACAGCTGGCCCACAGACCAGCACGGAGTACCTACAAGTTCATACATTGAACCAGGTTATTCTCCCATCTCACAGGCCTGGGAGCCAGACTGTGTCCTTCAGATATGTAAATCTCCCTGTCAGAACTAAACACAAAGAACATGAACCCAATCGACTCCCCTCTCCCCATAATTCTCCCTGGACACTTGTCATCACCAGTAAAGATAAGGGTTAACAACAGTGCACGGCAAAAGCCTTTTCTCTAAGATGATATACATTTTTCTAAGATGGAGTAGATTTGGACACGTCTATTGTGGACAGTGAAGGTTTGGCGAAGTGGGGAATCAATGTCGGAATTTCGTAAATGCTAACATGTTTCCTATATTCAGAGAGAAACAGATGACATGCAAATGTCATTTCAAAAAGGTACAGCGCAGCAGGAAAAGAATTCAATATTTTCATTTCTTCTGTTTTGTCAAGATTTATGCCAACCGGTGGTTTTAGAACCATATAGAATGTAGATAAATCTGACTTTCAAAGCCAAGGAAAATAGGGTAGTGAGACCCAAACCTTTACCCAATCTCTCATCTCTTATTCCTGCAGTTTCTAAGTGATATTCACTGTTAAATAACAAAACAAATGCAAAACAAAACTCCACATTTCTGGTTTACAGCGGATAGATCAAAAGGGACTGTGATGGTTCAATAAATGAGATTTTTATGTCAGAACAAGTGTCTTATCAAAACTCTCATCACTTAGGGCATGAGAGGAAATTTGCCAAGCAAAAGTGTAAGATGCAAAAACAATTTTGCATATAATAAGTGTTATATTTGACAAATTAAGTGATCAACGGTTATCAAATATCTGTTGTAACTGTGTGTGTTTACTCTTCTTCTGGGGTCTATGGCTAAAATAGTGCATGCAGTCAATGATTTGTCTGAAGAGGAGGTTCTTAGATCTAGATGGAAAAAGAGTGGAGAAGAGCACGTCGATAGTACTAAGACCTTTGTTGTTTGTCTCCTTGCCCCATTTTGGTCTTGATGAGCAGATATATTGTGGTGGTAATTCACTGGCTAGAATATACTTAAGGCAGAACGTACTGAGACAGGAAGTGATTCATCCAGATTTGACATGTGAAATATGACAGATGTGGGAGGTTTAGTGGGTGGTATCACTCATGAGTATAGAGCTTGTAAGAGGACCGGGTTGAGTGATGTTGTAGATTTGGGGCTCGTAAGTCAATTGATGTAGATGGCATCATTAAGAACTGCTCCTAGAGAGCTAGCCCTGCCCCTCATCTGCTGCAGCACTTGGGAGAGTTGCCCCTACACCATGCCTGGGCAACCCAGTAGAGCTGGCTCTGAAGGTGTAAGTGTGAGAGATCCTATCCTTAGGACATGAAAGCAGGAGAACTGGCCCCACCCCTTGCTCATCACTGCAAAGGGTGAACTCACCTAGGCAGTGCAGGAGAGCTTACCCTGATGGTGAGGACAAGAGAGAGCTGGTGAGCTGACCAACCCTACAACTACCCAGGCCCAGAACCAGGGTTTTGTGTTGCCCATCCCAACATCTACCCCATCCATGATCTGCTGGAGCATTTATGAACAGACTAGCCCTGCAAACCTACTGTGGGATGTCTTTCTGTATGCTGTGAATATGTGTTGCTCTGATTGGTTGATAAATAAAGCTGCATTGGCTTATGGCAAGGCAGCTTAGAGGCAGGCAGAAAATCCAAGCAGATATATGGAGAGAAGAAAGGAGAGGAGAAGGAGATGCCAGCCTGCCACCCAAGGAGCCACATGCCAGCAGATCAGTAATGCCATTGCCACATGGCAACCTACAGATGAATAGAAATGGGTTAAGTTATAAGAGCTAGCTAGCAAGAAGCCTGCTATAGGCCATACAATTGGTAATTAATATTAAGCCTCTGAATGATTATTTTATAAGTAGCTGAGGGACTGTGGGACCAGAGGAATGTGGGATTGCTGGGCCGGGTGGGACCTGAGAAAACTTATGGCTACACAGACCCAAAGCTGCAGGATCTTCACAACACAAGGCAACAGTGGGGAAACCAAGAGGAGGCCCATTGAGGGCCCAGTATCAATAGTGTAGCAGATACCAGAGGCCTCGACCCAGATCAATGACTCTGCAGTGAACACTTGCAAGAAAAGATACATGGACAAAGGGTTTACTGTGTGACTCACTGTGTCACACTACTGCTTTCATGAGGAGATCCCCCTGTTTTTCTTTTCTGTTTTCTTTCTTCTCCTAATTTTTTTCTGGGAGGGGGTGCTGCAGGGGCAGAGGGCGAATATGGAGGGATGGGTAGTGAATAGGATGGAGATGCATGATGGGAAAGACACAAAGAATAAATAAAAACAAAGTAAAAAAAAAAAAAAAGAAACTGCTCCCAGTGAATGCAAGGGTAAGAATCAATGAGAGACCAAAGACAAATCTGAGTAATTCCTCCATAAACACAAACACACATTTGAATCCTATGGTGAACATTTTACACGTCAAATTACAAAATCATACCTGGGTTGAATGCCTGTATGGCTTACTTCCCCATACCTTGATTCTTTTAAAATTCATGTACTTCCATAGTATTACATTTCCTAACTCCCCTTTTGTCTTACATAAAATATTTTTTCTTTCTTGTCTTACCACATGGTACTTTGTGTTTATTTCTGGCCATGGTGTAGTCATTGACAAAATATACATATTCCCTGGTAGTCATCTTAACAAGTCTAGTAGAGAAGAAGCTAAGCCTCACTTCTGTTTCTACGGAGTCTAGAACAATGTTTGGTACACAGTAGGAGTTCAGTAATTATTCAGTGAGTATGAGGCAGATGAGAGACTGCACCAGCAAAATGAATCAAATGATTTATTATTTGTATTATTCTGCTAAATGAGAAACGCATGGGAAGTATAGAGGTTCCTCCCCTAGGATTCAAATAGCTTTATTTAAGAAAACAATTAAAAGTACGTCTGGGGAATATGAAATGGCAGGAAAAAATTAACATTGTTCCAACTTTATATATTTCAGTGTAACACACACATGCTATGATTTAGCAACTTCAAGTAAGGTGAAAATAGACAATACACTCCATCTGTTCTCATGAGAAATTGGAAATATGTCATAAATTACTGTCCTTACACATCTTAGCATTGTGTTTGCAATAAGAATAAAGGCCAGGAGCAGTGGATTACGGAACTTGATGTCAAGCCTATCTGTTAGTAGGACCAAAGTGGAATGTAGGAGAGGCTTGGCTCCAGTTAATTTATGAGAGTTTGTTTTTCATTATGCTTTTCCTCACTCTACCATAGTCCTTCATTTCACATCCAACCTAGTTGGAGTGAGGATAAAACATGAAAGCCAAAATGACTTGGGAGGGAGGTAGATGTGACAGATGATAGTTAAGAATATGTGTCAGGCCAGGCAGTGGTGGCACATGCCTTTAATCTCAGCACTCGGGAGGCAGAGGCAGGTGGATCTCTGTGAGTTCGAGGCCAGCCTGGTCACAGAGTGAGTTCCAGGACAGGCACCAAAGCTACACAGAGAAACCTTGTCTCGAAAAACAAACAAACAAACAAACAAACAAACAAAAGAATATATGTTCAGACACACATACATGGGTATGTTTGTTCATATATATGACCAAAATGAATCTTGTGCGATAAATAATAACAATTTCTATCTGATAAGTGTTGCTGTGGTCTGTTTGTTCCCCCTTCAAGTTCATATTTGGAATTCTGACACCAACGGGGTGGAGATGGGAAATGGTAAATCCCTGAGGATGGGGTCTTTGTGAATGAGGTTAGCCCTGTTCTGAAAGAGGTCCCCGAGAACTAGCTTCCCTTTCCCACCATGTCAAGACACAGCTAAAGGTAACGCTTATGAAAAAGAAAAACAGGCGCTCACCAGATACTGAGTGTAATCAAGACTGTCATTTGTACTTCTCAGGCTCTAGAACTGTGAGAGGAAAAAGGTTTTGTTGTTTAGAAGTTACCCAGCCCTTGTCATTTTTGATAGCCTCCCAAGCGATGACAAAAACTTACTGAGCGCCAAGAAAAATCACACCAAATCTAGCTTTGCATACTAGCCCCGCAAGGATGGCACTGTTGCCATTTCACACGCCGTAGTTCAGCAATGCAGAGTGTCCCCTGCTGTGGGATGGTCTGTATGTACTCTGATTGGTCAATAAATAAAACACTGATTGGCCAGTGGCCAGGCAGGAAGTATAGGCAGGACTAACAGAGAGGAGAATTGAGAGAACAGGAAGGCGGAGGGAGACACTGCCAGCCACCGCCATGACAAGCAGCATGTGAAGATGCCGGTAAGCCACGAGTCACGTGGCAAGGTATAGATTTATAGAAATGGATTAAGATATAAGAACAGTTAGCAAGAAGCCTGCCACGGCCATACAGTTTGTAAGCAATACAAGTCTCTGTGTTTACTTGGTTGGGTCTGAGCGGCTGTGGGACTGGCGGGTGACAGAAATTTGTCCTGACTGTGGGCCAGGCAGGAAAACTCTAGCTACAGTCCCCTGTGAAGAGCTACGTTAGTTAGCCGTCTGAATGCCTGGTTGAAACTTCCGCTCTGTAAACTCAGGATTACTTACAAGTTGCTCACAGCTTCCTGTCTCCAGAGGTGAAGCTGTCATTTCCCAGATGGGACAGATGTGAGTTATTGGTACAGGCTACTGGACCCACGAGCAACAGTGCTTCTTTTAAATAAGTTTAAGATAAGTACTGGCTTATTGTTCTTGGAGAAAACCAATGAACTTGAAAGCCAACGCTTCAAGGTATGCTGTTTAAGAATTTATTTACCTGGGTTTCGTGGCACACACTTACAATCACATAATTTGGGAGGTAAGAAGCAGGGGGATCAGGAATTCAAGGTCATCCTTGGCCATATATGGACTAGAGCAGACCTAGTCTCAGAACATACAAACACAAAAGTTTCTATTTAGTAATAAACAATCTTTAGATGATCCCTTGTATTCTGGAGATGGAGAATTCTCTCCTCTTTCCTACTGAGTTGGTATGGAGCAGACAAGTGACTTAAAAGCATTGATTGTTTAGGTGTGAGAGAATTTTCTTCGCTCAACTATTGCTTCTAGGTGCTCTTGGTCTAGACCACAACAGAAAAGAAGGGAAGATGTGGTTTCATATCATATCTCCCATAAGGAAAAGGTAGCAAAGGAACCAGATTATATTTCATACAGGAATTGAACTTCATTTTGGCATCCCAAGAGGGTGTTATTTAAGATTCATCTAGCCAGTCTTCAGAAATGTGTTGAACAGTGCTTTTTCCTGTCTGGGCTGTCTAGCCCAAACCACAGTTGGCAGGTGTAGGAGGGGGTTTTCATCTTGAAAGAGTGTATGCTCTTCTGGCATGGCCTTACTGGGAACAGGCATTGAGTGAGAAAAGGCAGAGGCAGATAATGGAGGCTAGGATAGAGAGAGGACTTTGCAGCCTGCCCCATTTCTTTAGTACTATCAATGGTTGATAAAAGATCTGTGACACAGCTCCCAGAGTTCTTTGCACTGGTTTGAAGAGGTCTGTTGGCCTTGGCTGCTCGTATCATAGTGTCCTACTGCCATACTGCAGGGCACCAGGCACCTGAACAGAGGTGTATCAGAGCCTACTCTCCAGTGCAGAGGATGATGTGTTTGCCAGCAACCCAGAAAAGTGTGTGGGAGGCAAAGCATGAGGAGCCAGGGTGAGTACGAATGAGTGACGAACACATTTATACAGGGAGCAGCGTTCCTTAGCTCGGTGACTTTATACTGTAGCCATCCAGCTAATCTGAAGTGAGTGTTTTCTTTATGATTCCACATAATAACTTGTCAAGGAAAATCTAGTCTGAGGGTTTTTTTTTTTAAAATTATTTTTATTTTGTGTGTGTTTCGCCTGCATGTTTGTATGTATGCACACCGCACAAGTGCCTGATGCTGGCTGAGGTCAGTAGAAAGCATTTGATCCCCTGGAATTGGAGCTACTGGTTGGTTGTGAGCCACAACTCTCCGTAAGTAAGTAAGTAAGTAAGTAAGTAAGTAAGTAAGTAAGTAAGTAAGAACAGTTAGTGATCTTAAGTGCTGAGCCATCTCTTCAGTCCCCGGTGTGCAGTTTAAAAGTACAACCTAAGGCAGAAGCTAAGCACTGGCCAGCGCTGCTGAATTGTGGGTACTTGTTCCTGATCTACTGGCCCATGTTTACAATGAGGGAGAAAAGCTGGCTTGCAGCTCTCTCGGTGTTTTCCTGCAGGGTACTGGAGTCCTGCACACACAGATATTCAGCTCCACGGAGGATCGAGTCCTTTCTGCAGGTACCCTGCACCTCAAGATTATACATCATGAGAGATGGATGTGGTGTTTGGTTTGCACTTGGGACTTCCATTTTATCCATTTGGGTTATGGTGTCTCCTCGCCCACCCCCACTTTATACACGAGACTGTCAGCAGCTCTGCTCACCTGCAGGAACGTCAGTCCCATCTCAGAGTGAGAGCCAACAACCTTCCAGAAGCCACTTCGCAATTCCCACAATCTCATAAAATCCAGTCCTCTTGATTACTTCTTTTTCCTGTAGCATGTTATGCTGTTTCTCTCATCAAATCAGGATATCTGGGGAAATGTAAAGAGCAAAGAGGTCTACCTGAGTTGCCTATGCATCCAGTAAAGGAATTTTCTAATAGTATGACTGTCTGTAATTAGTAAGAATGATTAACCAATGTATGAGTCATAGCCCTCCCTTGGGAGTCTAATCATTAATCATCCTACTTGGGATTGTATATGTGTTAAAAAAAAATTCAATAGTATGCCAGGTGTAGTCTGTAAGATGTGACTCCTAGCATCTTGTAGCTTAAGTTTGAATGATTAAATTTAAAAGATCAAGCTCATGCCCAAATGTGTCATAACGTGATAGTTATTAACACTCCCCAAAAGATTTTATTTTAAATTGGTAAATTGTGATTGTTCCATTATAGTCCATCTTTTAAAATCACATTCTCTGTGCCAGATGCTGTGGGTATAATTGTTGGAAAAAATCCCATAGCTTCTGCCCACAGAATATTCACTACCTGGAGATATCTGACCTCTCACAACCCTTTAAACTGGCCAGCCTGGTCATTCATCACCATGACTGACAAGCTAAAAATGAAACTCTGAGAGGGAACATCTGCTCAGATCATTTTTCGGGGCCTCTGCTCGGACTCTTGGTTCCTAGGATTTCAAATCCCTGGCTCCACACTCCTAGATTCCAAGCCTGCTTCTGTGAGACCTATTTGTGGCTCTTTGAGTTGCAGCCTTTTGGATCTCAGCTTTTCACTGAGCTTTGCTTTCTCCTTGCCTTGGGAAACTCCTGAAGTATTTTCCAGTTCTAGCTCCGGGCATCCAAGGGATTCCTCGATGAGGGGCCTGGGATTCAGACACACGAGAAGACGGAGGTGAAATGCAGAGCTGTACTAGAATAAAACAAGCGCTCCACTGTTCCTGGAGAACACTGGGCACATTCATTGTTGGTGATGTAACCAACACTGTGGAGCGTGACCTGCGGCAACTTCCTGCCCTATGGCTACATATCCGTATCTCTGCTCTGCGAGTTTTCTTTCATCCTACAAATATTTGTTATGCAACCCCTCATGTGCCACCCACAATTCCTCATCTCTTTCTGCTACTCCAGTGTGCCACCCAGGCTCTAACAAAGGAATAGAAGGTGGCAAACATGCCCGTGTAGCTCAGAGCCCTGGGTTCAAATCTTGACTTCCTATGCTCCGGTGGTTTAGATTTTTTGATCCAGAAAATGAGGAAAACCTCACCGCCTACCTTTCAGGAGTAGTAAATTCAAGGAAAGCCGTGCGTGTCAGCCCTCTCCCTGTATGAAGAGTAAATGATGGGCATAACTATTCCTGCGAATTTCCCCATCTTTTCAGTTGCCACCAGGCAGATTTCTTACTTCCATCACTGGTTGCTCCCAACCTGGACAGCCAATAAACATAGCCGTGTTTCATGTTACGCATTCACTACAGATCTCCAGTTCTATATACGTTGTTCTCTGATCGTTTCCTTCCTCTGAAGGCAAACGCTCAGGTTTCTAGGCTCCCACTTTTTACGTGTCCTCACTGTTCACTTCCCAGCTCTCTAGGTCATAACCCTACCCTCTTCTAGCTGTCCTACCAGTTGGTGAGGCTCAAGCCTCATTCCCATCCCCCCATCTGATGGCTGCAGCACATTTCAATAGCTTCTGTCCTTGGCCTTGGCACATTGCCCACTCCGGGTCCCTTTTTTTTTTATAACTTCAATTGTTTCTTCTTAGTCATGTACAGATTTCTCAAAGTAGGTACAACTGGTTACAGAGTTAGGCCATCCCTAAGTTGTCAACACATCCTTTTATGTTTCCTCTCCATTTGTCTTCACGACACAGTGGCCTCAGCTGACACCCCCATCTTGTGTTGTCTGAGTCCTCAGGTTAACCAGATGGTATAGCTTCTTTCTCTCGAGCCCTGCTTCCTCCACAGTAGTGACTCCATCCAAAGTGGAGATGTAACACACTTCATGTTGCCCAGGCCAGAGCAATAGGACATAGCATCGACATCAGAATTGTACTTATTGTTCTCAAAACTCATAACTCCATCTCATCATGAGGATAAGATCAGACTATTTCAAATAAAATAGAGTCCTGCATTATACTTGTTCAGAATGCCTCAAAACTGTCAAGGTCATCAAAAACAAAATCTGAGACAACGTCACATCTAAGACTCACCTATGGAGGCATGAGAATGGCGTGCCATGTTTGATACAGGTATTATACAAGTATTTAGGAAATGTAAATAATCTGTGGGCTTCGTGTCATAATCACGTATCAGTATTAGATGAACTAATTAACACAGTCTAATAGAAACTGACAGTAGTAAGGCCAGTTGTGTATGGGAGTAAGCTTGCAGAAACTGCACAATCTTCTCAATATTTTTGTAAATCTAAACTGTTCTGAAACAATGTATATTAATTACAATACTTTCTTCCTGCCCCTTATCTCCCTCTTCTTCTCTTCCTCTTCTTCCCCCACCTCTGTTTCTCTTTTTCCTTCTTTTATTATTCTCATTCTGGTTGGAGGAACTCTGAGATTTCTTAAATTATTCTCCAAATACAGGAGCCTGGAGGGATGGTGATTGGCTGATGATGTGTCATGTGCGACCTGAAATGGTCTTTTTCTCCCTTGTCCACTGTATTTCTTCTCTCTTCTTCTTTTCAAAGAGAAAAATAGTGCCTTTTACTGGAAGCCCTGGAGTCCTTACCAGGGTACTGACACCAAAGCCGGTGTCCAAGGCTTGAGGTGCCAATGTCTCTGCAAAGCGGCCAGTACCTTGAGTCCTGCCAGCTTGGACACTGCTGCCGACTGGATGGTATTGTCTCCACACCCAAGACTCCCATGGGAATACTGTGAACCTGTCCCTTGGCTTCTTGGTTTGCTGTTATGAGGGTTTGTTTGTGTCTTTGTGGAGCCCAGGCATCCATCTGTAGTGACTGGCAAACAGAAGGGCAGGGGGGCAGACTCTGCATTGCTAAGCTTAGAACCGTTCTCTATGTCACTGACTCTAAGAGTCAGCTATTTAGAGATTCACCATTTACTAAGACATTTCTTCACATCTAGATGCTGTAGACACGTCTGAATCCAAAGATTTAGACTAGTTCAAGTTTCACAAGGTTGACAGTGCTGTCAGTCTGTTTACAATTCTTCCTCTACTTCCTCCGTAGCTTGTCTTCAGAAGGTACTCTCATATCGCCGAACATTGGATCTCTTCAAGCTCTCCATCCATAAACCATCTCTTGGCTCCCTAGTCCAGCCACACTTAATTGTCTTAAGCATCTCCTCTTCTATTAATCTGCCAGGTTTCTCACAGCTCCAGCCTCACTCATCAAATCACAGTTGGGGAATTTTCCCTCATCACCCCAGAGGACCATGCCATCTTTCTGAATCTCACTGCTACTACACTGCATCATATCGGTTACCGACTAATGTTTAGTAGGTTATCCCTACCACTTAGAGATCAAAATAAGACATTCTATCTGTCTGAACTGATCTAGATGTCACACACAAGTTACTTGGGCCCTCTAAGCCACAGTTCCTTTGTACAAGGCCATGATATTAGTTAGAACAATGGTCAACAAAGGCTTCACTGGGAGAGTTACTGGAAATCTCACAGATATCGTCAGTATTCAGCTCCACAAAGATAGGTGGATACAGTCATCTGTTTCTATGGCTGTTAACCGCAGCCCTTTCTCAGTTCCTCCTTATGTGGGTTTCTTTACCAGGTCCCTCCAACATGGTGGCTGATTTCCATCAGCACAAGAAAGAGAATAATAGTGGTATGCAAGAAAGAAGCCAGCATCTTCATGACAGTATAATTTCATCGATACACCATCATCTTTCCTGCATTCTGTTTGGCCAAAGCGAGTTCCCAGCTCAACCCACATCCAAGGAGAAGAGGCCATATGAGGGCACGAGTCCCAGGCAGCTGAGCTCACTGGATGTGTGCTGTGGATACCTGTGGAAGTCAGCGAGCACCTGCCTGTCACCAGTCAGCTGTCAGACCAGATGATGCCACACACATGCAGCGAAATGGCATAAGGAGATTTATTGCTCTCACATAATGGCACTTTCTGGGAAAAGCAGAGCAGACACAAAAGCCAGTCTGGGATGTCCTGAGAGAAGAAAAACCAGTGCCCTGGGGTTTTTATTGTGGTGAGGATTCCCTTGGGAATTGGGTTTGGATGGTTTGAACTTCCCCACCAGAACCAAGGGATGGAGTCCCAAGGTTTTGTTATCCTCTTACCCTGAAATGAGTCAGAAGTGTGTGTGTGTGGGGGGGGGGGGGAAGGTGATGGCATGCATGGAGGTGATGCGGGGACAATATCAAGAACTGCTAATTGTATCCATTAGAATTTGTTTGTTTAATTAATTGTCTTTTGACAAGACAGGGAATGGGGTGCATCCCTCTCCATGTTCTCAGGACTTAGTGTGGTGTCTATCATACGATGGTGAGTCAGTAAGTGTTGGCTGTCTGTTCTCTGTTAAAGATCATTCATTTACTTGCTATATCTGCCTGTAGATCTATTGATCGCTACCTAAGCCTGTTATGTAGTTGCAATTATCTTCTTAACTGATCAGCTGGTGTCCTCGGTCAGGAATTTAACCTACCTTTAATTTTAAGTCCGCGTTTTAAGCCTAAGACTCTTGAAAGAATAAAAGAAAACCCCAAATACCAAATGGAAGCCTTTCCCACGTCTCTCTGTGACAAATTCTATAGGAGTGTAATATTTTTCCAATACTAAGCTTTTCATCTAAAATAACGGCGGCAAAGTTCTTACATTAAGCCCCAAACTATTTCCTTGCATTTAATACCATGACTTAGATTTTATGTTAAGTGAAAACCATAGCGGTTTGACTCTGCCTTCCTTCTCTCCTTCCCTCCTTCCCTCCCTCCTTCCCTCCCTCCCTCCCTCCTTCTCTCCTTCTCTCCTTCCTTCCTTCCTTCCTTCCTTCCTTCCTTCCTTCCTTCCTTCCTTCCTTCCTTCCTTCTTTCCTTCCTTCCATCCTCCCTCCTTCCCTCCCTTTCTCTCTTTCTTCACTTAAAGAGATTTTATTTCATTTGGAGTGTATGAGCGCTTTGTCTGTCCATTTGACTGTGCATCATGTGTGTGCCTTGGGCCTTTGGAAGTCAGGAGACTCCCTTGGCACTGGAGTTTTGGATGGTTGGAAGTCAACAACACGTGGGTGCTGGAAACCAAACCAGGGTCCTCGGCAAGAGCAACCCGTGATCTTAACCATGGAGCCATCTCTCCAGCCCCAGGCTTGGCTATTTTCATCACGCAGCTGTGAGGAACATGGGACATGCCTCCTGATCTTTGGTGTCCCTAGCTGAATTCAGAGCCCCAGGTATTCTGCTAGGATCCATACTCTGCTGTGGGATGTTCTGTATGGCAAATGTGTTGCTAATAAAACACTGATTGGCCAGTGGCTAGGCAGGAAGTATAGGCGGGACTAACAGAGAGAATTAAAAGAACAGGAAGGCAGAGGGAGTCACTGCCAGCCACCGCCAGGACAAGCAGCATGTAAAGATGCCGGTAAGCCACGAGCCATGTGGCAAGGTATAGATTTATGGAAATGGATTAATTTAAGATATAAGGACAGTTAGCAAGAAGCCTGCCACGGCCATACAGTTTGTAAGCAATATAAGTCTCTGTGTTTACTTGGTTGGGTCTGAGTGGCTGTGGTACTGGCAGGTGAGAGAGATTTGTCCTGACTGTGGGCCAGGCAGGAAAACTCTAGCCACAATACTCCTTACCCTATATCAATGCATACGAGGCTCCATCTTCAATGTAACAATGTTGGCACCTTTAGAGCAGCATTGTTCCGATCTAAAGATCAATGCAGTTCCTGGGACAGCAGCACAGCTTCTTATAAACCAGTGCTTCTCAGCCTCTGGGTGGCTACCCCTTTGATGTTGCACAGCAGATATTTACATTACAGTTCATAACAGTAGCAAAATTACAGTTATGAAGTAGCAACAAAATTTATGGTTGGGGCCACCCTAACACGAGGAGCTGTATTAAAGGGTCTCAGTGTTGAGAAGGTTGAGAACCCCCGTTTCAAAACTTTCAGGCCTCCTTTGTCCTCTTTCCCTCGCCCACAGGCATCTGTCTTCCTTCGTTTTCCAACAGAAGACCCTCACTAGAAGTCAAACAGATACTGGCAACAGGCTTTTGGATTTCCATCACCATATGCCGAGATAACCCTTTTTCTGTATCAACTATCCCGAGGCAGGCATTTGGGTATAGCAACACGTAGCAGACTGAGACAGTTCCATGCACAGTAAAGATCAGCAGTGACCCAGTGCTGGGGTTGCAAGTGTAATGGGTCTTTTATGTGGACGATTCAGGTTATGAGGTGTTTTAAGAGCACAGTGGAGCCTAGACATTATGACCTTTAGATCAAGTAATGGTACCCCAAATCCTCTGAAATAACTCCTCCTAATGAACACAGCAGCAAAAACAAATGAAAATATTGTGCTAAAGAGTGGGGTGTGTCAGTGCTACCAGTCGGACATGTCCAGCATATCTGAAATATATTGGTTTCTACACTGTCACTAACCTTTGAAAATTTCTCATTTTTGTTATTTGAAGCAAACACACACAGCATTCAGGATCTGTGTGCTATGGGTCCTGCCATCTACATGCCCCATACTTTGTGCATTGATTTCGTTTCTTTTGCAGAAGTTTTTGCTCTTTGCGAGGAAGGATGGAACAGGTCAAATAGAAGCCAGAATGACATGGCCTTTGTGAGGAGGGACCAAGGATGCAGGGAGGGGAGATGTGTGAGATGCCGAGCCTGTGTGCAGATGGCTCTTCCCCTCCCACTCAGCTGAAGGAGGGCGTTTGAAGTGGCACAATAATTAGACTCAAAAAAAACATACCCTCAGTGTGCCCTTCAAAGGAAAGTCTCGAGTCAAACCTTGAGGCAGATAATTTCAACAATGTTTAGACACCAGAATGCAGCTGCGGAGGTAAAACCTTGAGAGAACTGTCTCCCTTCTGAGAGCAAAGGCTCCATACATCCTGAGCAATCCAGTGTTACAAAAACAGCTCCCTATAAATTCCATATTTGTTACTTATTCTTTATGATTAAACCAGTACTCTCAAGATTATGGAATATAATTATTAGATTATATGAGACCGCACTCTTCTGAACTTCATGATTGTTATAATAATCTATCATAGGCTTTCTGAACTCAGTATATTGTATCAGTAGACAGGGGTTTTTTTTTTTGTTGTTGTTATCAAACATAGACTCTAAACTCTGTGTATCATTTGTCTTGACTAATGGAAACAAGACAAAAAGAACCATGCAGATTTAAAACATGTGACCTTGCCTCTTCTTTTATGAAACAAATCAGATATTTCTCTTTCTTAATTTTTTTAGGATAAGCTTTATAATTAATATGTTTGGTTCACAGGAAAAAAAGATGTAGAGGCTTTTGCTTTTCCAACAAAGTTAACACAAATCTTATTTATACCAGGCACTCCCTCTCTTGTCAATTTGAAATGATTTTCACATTTTTAAAAGAGATGATGGCATTAAACACACAGTCCCTTGGCTGTCTTAAGCCCCTGTATGCACAAGAGGAGGTAACACTGTGCTCTGGCATTCAGCCAGGATGTTTTATTTTCTTAACAACATTTTATTTCCCTGAACTCCAAAAGAAGTGACAGGTTATTTTGTCTGTAATGGTGGTTATTTTCAACTTCAAAAACTTTTCTGTGATCTTAAAACCTTATAATTTGTTCGCAGTTACAAGTTAATACAGGCGCTGAGCAGCATCTGTATGTAATTTTAGCTGAGAGATACGGCAGAGATTTTAGTCTTCCAAACTTATTTTATTAGACATACATTGTCTAGAAACTCGCGGCCGGCATTGCAGTTCCCTGACATCCAAATCGGCCTCCGCAGTTGGGATATGGATGTCGGCATCAGTGGTGGGGAGACAGACATTCATGTGTCTGTTGGGGCCTTGGGTTCCTCATCAGCCCCGTTATATGGAGAACCCAGGAGGAGGGAGGGGAAGGTGTGAGCTTCTGTACTAGAGTTACCATGGCAGGGTCTAGAGAAGTCCTTTTCCATGCCTGCCTCACTCAAGGCTAAAGAAACCTCCTCTCACATTTCAGTGCTCTCTTCGCTAGGCCTCTGACAGGCCTGGCCTTCCAGAGTTACCTGCCTCTCTTCTCTTCCCCATCCCCTGAGCTTGGCTGCAGCTCTCTAGAAAATCAAAGCTTAATACAAAGGATCCAGCAAAGAGAAAATTAGCTGTGTGCAGGATTCCTCCTCAGGCCGCCTCCAACCACACAGGCACAAGGGAAGAAAAGGCCTGGCTGGATCATCCTGCTGAATTGCTAAAACACACACACACACACACACACACACGCATACTATCTATTTATCTATCTATCTATCTATCTATCTATCTATCTATCTATCTATCTATCATCTACCCATCTACCTATCTATCATCAACTATCTATCTATCTATCTATCTATCTATCTATCTATCTATCTATCTCTCTGCTATTATCTATCTATATCATCTTTCTCCCTCTCAGCTCCCCCCCCCACACATACACATACATGGACATATGCACACACAAGTATTTGAAGGGAAAGAGAAAAGGGTTTTAATTCAGAGTTGTTGAAAAACCAACTGCTTTTGAAAGTGTGGGCTTAGAAGGCATCAACTCAGTAGGAAACACAACAGAGTTGGAGAGAGTCTACCATTACCTGAGCTTCTGTAAATATATGCAAATCCCAGTGTAAAGATTGCAAGTTGGAGGAAAAGGATAGGAATTTCACGAGTTTCCTTAAAATTACCTACTTTGTTATATTCAGTTTCTCCCATTTCCAATTGCGGCCTCTGTGGAAAAAAAAAAAGAAAAATGATATAAGCAATTTTATCTAATAACATATTCTCACACAGATTCGGCAAAGCTTCAATTAGGAAGAGTTGTAGAAATCTGAACCTGTATCCCAAAGGCTTCTATACAAGACTAGAGACCCCTCAGCTACTTTCCATGCAAAGTCCCTGCTGGTGGCGGTAGAGACGGGAGACGGGGTGCTCTGTGGTGGCTACGGAGGCCGGCTGTGGAAACTGTAAAACAATGCCTCTGTTATCTGTTTTCAATTCCTACAGCACAAAGCTGGAATCCAGAAAATTTGCCGGCTTGAATAATTCAACTTTCGAATCTGTTTGTGGTTGAAGACAGTTTTGATTTACTTTTCTTCAGCCTCTTATTCTTGGTCTTGTTTCTACACCGAGTCCCTCCTACCCTTCCCTTCTGCCTAAAGTTCTTTGATTTTAAGAGTCAGCTTGGTAATCTGTTTCAGAAATATTAAGCAGGATTCTCTAGTCAGAAACAAGGCAAAGCTATCTGGAGGAAAAATGATTTCAGAATAAAGAGAAACCAGGGTGAAGATAACCAAACTTTCTGACTTTATACCCAATGCTCTAAGAGAGCTGTGTAGCTCACTTCTCAGTGCTGGAATCTTACCTCCTTCCCCCCACCCTCCGTAGATAACAAACTTGACATGCTTTAAATATTTATAGAGGGACTCAAGGGTGTGAGCCAAGGCAATGCAGCTTCTAGCATATGGGCAGTGCAGCTCCAAACTTCATTAGTGTCACACAGGCTGGCAGAGTGGAAACAGTTGAAACTGGACAAGCCTGCCGAGGCTGGCTTGGCACACTTACAGGTGGGAACCTTCAAACATATCTGTTTATGGTTTCTCATGATTTAAGAAAATAACTTTTGTCGCGATAGCATGGAAATGTTAATTAAAAATACAAACAGAAAAAATTACCATCAACTTGTCTTTTCCCTCCTTCACTATCTTCAAACCACCTTTCTACCCCAAATAGACAACGTGGCTGGGAGGAGTATGTCCAAGGGGATCAACATGGGGCTTGAGGCCTCATGACTCTGAGGGAAAACGGAGGTTCTCTTTCCTGCTCGGTAAACAGCTCCTTTGCACAGATCTGATTAACCATGCTTGAGTCACATGCTGATTCTGGATATCACACTCAGGTGTGGAAACAGCAGCAGGTTGCTTAGCTGCTTCTTCATGCACCAGGCCCTGCGGCCTTCCTATTATCAAATGACTGGGACAGGAGGATTGCTCACTGGGAAGAGTGAGGCGCTGGTGGGGGGACTGGTGCAAGGTAGAGAGTTGTGACATCCGTGGCATGTGTAGCGAAATAAAGCATGTGGTCACAGAATTTGGAAGATAAAAAATGTTATCTTACAGGTCCTTTAAATTATTGCTCTTTATTCAGGGTCTGTTATTAAAAGTGTGCTAGAAAGTGAATACAGAAAGAGATCACTGGATTCCATTCAAGGAAAATTGAGTTTAGTCTTAGTTGGGAGGGCCCCAGCAAGGGAGAGAGAGATGTTTTATATGATATTAACAGCAGAAAGAATGTCAGATGAGCTTCTCGACTGGGGCTGAGGACACCAGCTAAGAAACTGCTGTGGAGTATGAGAAGAGCTGCTTCGTGCAGATGGATTTCAGAGGGAGTTGGTCAGAAAATAATTCTGGACATTGGCAGAGGCAAAGGGCTGGTTCTTGATGCTGCTCCTAGACTCTGGCTGCTGGGCATCCAGTCAGGCACATGCTAAGACATAGCCCCTCCACTGAGGCAGGCTTTTTCACGGTAACTCTGCACATTGCTCCATTCCTTGTCTTGAGTGATGCTCTCCACCTTGCCTTTCAGGGCAACCTTCAGATTTCCAGCTCTTGGCCTGTATATGGACCCCAAAGAGATTATTTGTCTAGATCCCCTTCCCCTACTAGGCAACCTTCAGGCTTAAATCTGGCTGGTTATAATAATGTTTATCTGTTCCAGCTGAACTTGGGAATTTAGTCCTTTTAAACTCTGGAGATGGATAATGACCACACCCACTACCAACCTTTCTCCTCACCTCACTTAGCAACTTAACTTACTCACCTACAGACCCTCTAGGTGGCTGCAAGTGAGAGCCACTGGCCTATTTCCAACTCTAGGCTCTCTAATGGAGTCTCAGACTTTATTTTTGAATTAACTCCTAATAAGCCACATAGCTTCTCCAGCCCGGGGAATGTTTAGCAGGAGAATGAGATGCCATCTGACTTTCAGTATGCCACACCTCCTCCAATCCAAAATGTACCAAGATGGAAAATGGATGTAGTCATTTGATTTGGGGTGAATTATGTTCATTGAGTTGATGGATTTTAGTGTAAAGTTGAAAATATCAAGAATCAGTAAGTCAGGATCGCTGACTTTTCAAGAACGGAAAAGAAACTGCTGTCCTAGGGTGAAGGGACCCAAGAGCAGTTCATCTTCTACAGCTAGCAAGGCTCATGAATATAGACAACTCACTTTAGTCTCTGGGGTTCCCCTTCTGCAGCTGACAAAGCAAAGAGCTATCCTGGGTAAGAATGGTGTGTTTAAGAGCAGACTGTGGTGCAGAGAAGTAGATCCACATTATTCACATGACTTATTTTTCTTGAAATCATGAGCACTATTAGACTCACAGGGTCTTGGTGAAGATAACTGTATTTCATCTAAGTGTTCAACCCTCTTACATAGTCAGCACCCCTGAATGTCAGTTATTATTAGAACTCACACTTTACTTGGCCTGGTTTGTAGGATGCATTACACATCCCATTAATGACAGCTTTGGACTTGGTGTTTCTGTTCATTTCTGAGATCACCCCTTCTAATTAAATGCAAGGATCTCTGTTTCATAAGCATAGCTGGGGCTCTTGTAAACGTCTTTTGAGAAAGGGTGACGCATTTAAACAACAGTTGCTCCCTTTTACATGCAGTTTGTCGGTGCTAATCCACTTTCCCTTTCCTTTCCACTGATGGGGTAAAAAGACCAGTATCTAGTATTTCACCGTCACGGTGGATTATAGCAGCTAACAACTTCGCATTGATTTCAGTCCACATTTATGGAGTCTCCACTGTACTTGATGTGCTTGGCTTTGTTAGAGTTCTGAGACACAGCAGCAGCTTCTGTTCTCCGTCTTCAAGAAGTTCATCCTGTTATTATTCTGAACCCTGAGGAGTCCTTGGAAACCAGAATTTGTGTATTCAGGCTGGTCTTAGAGTACTATGAAAGACATTTGGTTTCCACCAAGTGGCTTCATCTTAGGAGGCCTTAGGAGATAATTTTATTATATTGCTTTTCTTTTTCCTATATTGGAGACTGAACCCAGGGCTCTGTGCCTCCGAGGCAAACACTACCACTGAGCTACACCTTTATCCTTTTATCTTTAAACTTCAAATATTCCATTGAAAGATAAGAGACATCTGCTGGACATATTTCAGATATGTTTATAATTTCCTAGACTTGAAAATGTATCCGTCAGTGAAACTATCATCACAATCACAATAATGAATAGGAGTCACCCCCAAAGTCGCCTCATTCTCATTTACAATCGCTGATCCCTGTTGACCCCTTCCTCACATCTCCAGGAACTTACAGACTACTTCCTCTCACCTTGATTGATAGTTGTCTCTTGAATCACGGGCTGTTACCATCTGGGTAGGGGTTTCTTTCTTTATTCTTTACTGTGGTAAAGACACTAAGGATGAACTCTCATCTAGTAACAGTGTTTCACATCCCGTTGAATCTACACTCCCAAGTGGGATTGTTGGATCATCTGGGCGCCTGTGCCGTTTTTTCACGGCTGCCACGTATTTTATATTCCCATCAACAGTCCACAAAGGGTATGACTAACCCCACCAGATATTTCTCTTTCTTCCCAGGACCAACGAGTTCACGCTTCCCTGGATGCAATCTTTGTTCCTTTTATTTCGTGATGCTTATCTGCAGGCAGTTGAGTGGCTGGCTTTTAAACAGGCTTAAGACACTTGCATTTTATAAAGTTTATGAGACAGAACCATATGTCACTCCAAGACCAACTTTGTCTCCGTAACTGAGCCACTTGAAAGGATTGTCTGTGCAGTCACCACATCCAATTTACTTCAGCTCCATCCCAGAAGCTCTGCCGCCATCACCACTGACCCCCTTTATGTGAAATCCAAGAGGTACTTATCACGCCTCACTTTTTTTTTTGAACTTTCTCTCATCTTAGCTGCTCACTCCCTTCCTTCTAAATTGCTTTGGATCTTTATCTAATTTTGAGTCACATTTAGAAGTCCTCTTCCCAAGGGATGGCATCCTGGAATGAGCCCTTTGCTCTGACGGGTCAGAGTGTATCCCATCTAGGCTGTGTAAGTACACTCACTGAGATCTGTGCAAGGATGGAGTCATTTGGCACACGGCTCATATGAAATCACTGAATGGCGCCTTTCAGAATACACTTGTCACTATCATGAAGTACCACAGGACTAGATTTTATAAAATGCTTCTCAAACATTTTCTTTTGTAAAAAGCTCACACCTTTATAGAAATTACATCCATTGCCTCATTTTATGAGAGAAGATGTAAGCATGGAGAATCTGTTTCTATGACTCCATTTCAGTTTTTAAAATCACTAATAGTTAAGTAATTCTTTCTACACGTGTGTGGTATAAGGGACAAAAGAAGTCAGTGTGCATAAATTCCATTCTAACAAAATATTTCAAAATCAATTATGTAGTACACACTTTTCCTTATTGCATGTCGTGAGTTTGAGCTCTACAGAGGTCCTTTGGATGCCAAGCATACTTCCAGCTTTTCTGTTGCCATGGAAGGAAGAAACTCTTCCTTATTTTCTTTCATCAAGAACAGAGTATTTCTCCAAGCCAAGGACCACATCCCCCCGCGCTTTTTTTTTTGCTGTCCTTTCTCAATAACAAAGGAAGCCTTCTGAGATTCTAGTTATAGGTTCTGATTATTGGGCTAAGTTATATCTAGACATAATTACTTTTCCTTCAAAGGCTACTTCACATTCAACTACTCAGAGTTCTAATAATATTTTAAATATTCAGACCTTTCTTCAGTCGATGGTATCTTTACTTCCCTGTCAATCTTGGGTGCTTTATATTTTATTTTAAATAATAAAATTACAGAGAGCAAGGAAATGTTAAGATGTGGTGGTGGTTTGAATGAAAAACATCCCCATAGGCTTGGGTATTTGAACACTTGGTCCCCAGTTGGTTGCACTGTTTGGGGAGGTGATGGGCCCTTTACAAGGTACAGCCTTGCTGGAGGAAGCACATCACTGGAGGTGGGCTTTGAAAAGTGATAGCCTCACTCCACTTCCTAGCGGCCCCTCTCTCTGCTCCCTGTGTGTGAATGGACGTATGAGCAGCTCGCTCCCGGGTCCTGCTGCCAAACCATGTCTTCTCCAGCCCTTCTGCACTGCGTTCATTGGGAACAATGAGGTAAAATAGCCTTTTCTTCTATAATTTTCTTTTGGTCATAGTATTGTATCAGAGCATCGGAAAAGTGACTGGTATAGACAAGTAAATATAGAAGTTATCCAGTTCCATCCTCTCATTTCATAGGTAAGAAAGCAAACGGAGACTTAAAAAAATATTTGCCATATTTTACTTTGATGTGTTACCAGCTTGAACATAACTCTAATTAATTCATATTTCTATAAACGAAGTGGCAGTAGCTTTTGGAAAATGGGATTGCTATTGGAGTGGTTTACATGTGTTTTCTGCCAGGTGTCATGTTCTCCTGAGCACAGATATTTTCTTGGCTCCTTGCAAATAGTCTTATATTTAAACCATTCAATCATCATCATGTTAGTCTGATGGATTTCCAGGCTCTGTCCCAGATAGAACGGGTTGTAATTTTAGCTCCTCCCATTGCGTCCAGAACTTCAGAATGAAAGCTGGGCAAGGGAGGGCAGCTCTTCTGTCTTTGGAACGATGGGTGAGTGATTAATAAATAGCCATGGAAAATATTTTTTTGTCATAATTTCCCTGATATTTTTGCCTTGAGAAATTCTAATTTTAGAGAGCTGATGATTGAACTGAAACTTTTTATTTATTTACCCAAAAAGATGAGTATTGAATTTAATGACCTTATTTCTTTAAACTTTTCCACATAGTAAAAAGCATTTTAGTAATATCACCACATATTGGTTAAAATTTACTATGGAATTAAGTACCTACCTGCAGAAAAAATGAGCATCAGGGTACATCTGTAAAACCTTCCAGAAACAGCCCCTCTGTACAGTAGAATCCAGATTGATAATAAAATGTAACCAGTGTCTGAAGAACCCATTCAGCCATCCCAGTTCCAGTTCCTCCACCTCGGGGATTAGCCACTGCTCCGGTTTCTAGTTACGTAAGGCAATTCTGTCTGCTGATCGTGCGTCCTGCGTACGCACGAAACCACACACTGTGATCCGTCCCTGTCAGTTGTAGGCTGTACTGTAAGCTGTATTATATTCGGTCGTGTCCTTGTATTAACTAGAGATTTTTATACTGTCATTCTGCTGTGTATTGCATCATGCACCGATGCAACACTTTTCCATTTTACTGTTGATTGCTTTTGGGTCGCTTGAGGTCCGGGGCATCACACACAGGGCTGCTGTGAACGTTCTTTTAGCTGTCTCTTCTTGAACTTCTGGATTCGTACCTGTCGCACACAACGCATGCTCAGCTTTCAGACGTGGCTAGCTTTGGTGGGGTTGTAGCAGTTCATGTCCCCATCGGTGTCTGAAAAGTGCCAGCATCACCAGATCCTTGCCGCTATTTGTGACTCCTCCTCTCTTCTAAATTTGCCCATTCTGTGGCCGTGGTGGTAGCTCACCATACTGTTATTTGCACTGCTTGATGGTCAGTGGTACTGAGAAAAACTTCCTACAGTTTTTTAAAAGTTATTTTTATATCTCTCCTGTTTCACAAAATAACTTTTAAAGTCTTTTTTTTTTTTTTTTAAATTTTTTTTCTGTTTGATAGTCTGTCTCTAACTTAGAGGAGATTTTTCCCCCCAATATATTCTGAATCTAAATCATTGTTAGATAAATGTGCTACAAGTAATTTTTCCTATACATTTTCTTTTCTAAACAGTGTATTGTTCTGAAGTTAATTTTACTGTAATCCAATGTGTCAGCATTCTCTAAAGGAACAGAAGTGGATATATATATATATATATATTCATAATTGTGGAGGATCTATTAGAGCTTATTGGATGTTCATTCTCATTCTGAATATCATTGTTACATGCTGACTTCTAATGTTAATTTTACTTTTCTTTCCCTGTTAGCAAACTTTCTCACAGTCATTTAAACACATTAACTTTAGCGTATAATTGTGCATATTATGCATATTATTCCTGAATTCTAGTATCTTGTCTTTAGACCAATAGTTGAGTTATTGACAGAATTAATTTTTCATTGCTTCTTCAAAAGACTGAATATTTTCATATGTCATTTTCTTGTGGGTGCTGCTGGGTCTGCACCTCATACACATTGGTGTGTGATTTGCTCTGGTTGCTGATTTTCTTTTCCTTTTTTTTGCATTATCTATTTTATTCAAGAGTTACTTAAAACTATCTCTGAAAGAACCTTTGATTTTTTGTTTTTTAAAGTTCCAGTGTATTATCCTCAGAGAAGCTTATGTGAACTAGTTCTACATTTGGGGATTGATGAGCACTCTTTATTGAAATGATGTATTACCAAGACACCATTACTTTCATTAGTTTTGTTGTTGAGGGCACAGATATTGTCACTTACATTCCCACCCTATTTCTCTGTTATAAATGGACAGATATGAACTAAAAATGCCTACAATCAATCCATCCTTCTGAGATCTCCTTATGCTTCCAATGCCTGCCATATAGAGGTGGAAACCATACTGTGTAGCCATTTATAACTGCACAGTATTTGTCTTAATTTTTCATCGACTTGAATGTTTGTATTCAGTTCTGTCATTAAAGATTGGCTTTAGCCTTAGCTCTAAGGTAAAAAAAAAATTCAAAGACCATCCCTCATTTTGCTATTTCTTATCTATTATGGCTGGCTGCAGTTTAGCCTCTAGAGAAATGTTTTCTGAGTTTTAGCATAATCAAAACTGTTTTTTAATGGGCTGTGCTTAATGGATAGCTTGTCTGGATAAAATCTTTGAGTCATATGTCTCTCTGAATAAGCATATTACATTATCCTAATTTTAATGTCTTCTGGTGTTGAATGCTGCATATATATATATATATATATATATATATATATTTAGACGTGTTTCTCTTTTCCTCACAAATAACATTTATCTTAACTGGCTACATGAAAGAATAAAGTTCATGAGCGTGATTGAAAATGTCTTCATGTTGACCATTTTTGTCAGTTCCTTTGTACTCAGTGTGCTTGTTCAGCATGACGTTTCTAGGCTTTTATTTCAACAAAAACACTCTCAGATTTTACTTTAAAATTCATTACTTACATCCATTTGCTTGACTGTTTTTCTTCAGAGTCTACTCCAAAACCGCATCTATCTCCAGTGTCTGCCATTTCTTCACATCTTCTGTGTTGGTCCCTTTTGTTGTTGCTGTGACAAACTACCAGAGAAAGCAACTTCAGAACGGTGCTTTATTTTGATTCATGCTTTGAGGGTGTGATAGGTTAGACAAATAAACCCCTTGCTCTCCATCTTGCTTTGGGTCATCGTGTTTTCATCATACCAGTAGACACCCCAACTAAGACAAAAATTGGTACCAGGAGTGGGGTAGTGCTGTGGCAGACCTGACTGTGTTGTTTTGGAGAGGACTGTGGAAGGACTTTGGAACTTTGGACTAGAAAAGCCATTGAGTGTTCAAAGCTTGGTGATCTGTTCTATGGTTGAGAGAAATGCAGACAATGGAGGCCTGACTAGTGAAGTTTCAGAGAGAAGTTTAAAGACTCTATTGGGGCCATTTGTTAGTTTGAATTAAGATTCTGTAGTTTTGGTTAGCTGGGACTGAAGAATCAGCTGTGATTAACAAGATACCAGAACTACTAAAGCAATCCATTGGTTATGGTTAGCTAGGACTGAAGAATCAGCTGTGATTAACAAGTTACCAGAATACTAAAGCAATCTGGTAGTTCTGGTTAGCTAGGGCTGACGAATCAGCTGTGATTAACAAGTTACCAGAACTACTAAAGTGAAACCTTTGCTTTGCTGGGATAGCAATGCTGGTCAGCTGGAACTGAGAAATTAACAAAGATTAAGAAGAGACCAGAAAAAAAAAAAAAAAAAAAAGAAGAGACCAGATCGCTGAGGTGAAGTCTTCTGGGAAGTGTTTCCTGAGAGTTGGCACACGGAAGCTGTGTTCCAGATATAGCCAAGGTTTTACCTTGTGCTGGCAGCTGAACATGGTAGTGTAAGAGTCTCCCAGGTGGTGGTGGTTTTGAAGGTTCTATAAGAACTCAGACTGAGCAGTCCATGAGGAGCAGGGCAGTAAGCAGCACTCCTCCATGGCCTCTGCTTCACCTCCTGCCTCCAGGTTCCTGCCATGGCTTTCCTCAGTGAACTATGTTATGCAAGCCAAATAAACCCTTTCCTCCCCAAGTTGCTTTGATCATGGGGTTTCATCACAGCAATAGAAACCCTAACTAAGACAGAGGGGTACAGTAATAATGAGCCAAGAAGGTATGGTAGTACAGGTATAAAGCAGTTGAACACATTGTGTCTGCTCTCAAGAAGTAGAGAGAAACAAGTGCTAAGGTCAGAGTGCCTTTGCCTTTCTCTTTCTATTCATCCAAGGTTCCAGTCCATTGAAAGGAGCCACCCACCCACATCAAGGTGAGTCTTCTCACCTCAGTTAAAACATCCTGGAAACTCCCTCATGGGTACCATAAAAGTCTCCTTCCTAGGCCTAGGTGATTCTGTACACAGTTTAGTTGACAATTAAGGTTACCCATCACATATTTGTCTTTCTAATTTTCCTTTCTTGCTTCTTTTTTTAAAATTGACTTTTCAATGTGGTTATTCCTCGCTTTATATACATTTCTTACTGGTGTTTTCATAATTTTTAAAACATATTTCATGTTTTAAATTTTATTTTGTTACAGTACTTACTTCCCTTCTAATTCTCTTATGAATTCTTTAACACTGTATTTCAGTTCTCTTATTTTCCTTCTACATCTTCTTTGAACTGTTGTATTTCCACACTTAACACTTCAAATTTATGAGTTGATATTTTAAAGTTCTTGGCATAATGTTTGTGTATATACAACTGATCCACAGCAACATTTTTTTTTTACTTGCATTCTTCATCCATAGGTTCTATCCCAAATGTTAAAGAAATCCAAGATGGAAATAACTGTTTAAATCCAGTATTTAAATCCAAACAATGCAGTGGGAGATATATAACATGCAAAGTTAAGTGTTTGGGAAGGAGTAAGTCACATTAGTATACAGTTGAAAGTAGAGAGGTGCATGCCAGAGATATAACCACAAATTCTAAAGCAACCACTTAAACCATGAAACAAAGAGTTCAGCTAAGGTAAAATCAGTGGGTAAAGTGCTTGCTCCCAAGCCTAGTGTCCTGAGTTTGATCCCTGGGACGTACCAGATAAGAGGAGAGAACCAACTCAGAGGCACACACATACTCACACACAAAATATAAATGTAGTTAGAACATTTTAAAAGAGTTTGTCTAGTAGGAGAGATAAAATGGATATTCATTTAGTTTAGAAGAAGACAAAAAAGAGGGAAAAGAAAGAATAATGGTATAAATAGAAAGCAAACAGTGAGATTATTGACTTGAATGTAACCTTTCAACAATTACACTAAATGTGAATGGTATAAATGTTCCAACTAAAAATAAAATGTTGTTAGATTGACTGTTCTGTGTTTGCTTATCCCTAGGCTATTTAAATGTCAATATTAGTATTTAAGTAGTTATTGAACAGTTTATTTATTGCCTCCCATCGGGAAAAATATCTTTACTGCTAAGGAAACTGCCTCAAATACCTTTTAATAATCACTTCTCACATGACTGTAATTGACTGTGCTGAACCTCAGATAAATAAAAGAACAGTTAGAAGAGTAGAATATCATATATACTAGGACACAGAATTGTTTTATCTTTGTATACTTGGAAACGATAATATCTTAAAATTATTAACAAAATGAAGGGCTGAAAAGCAGTTCAGTGAAACAGGTCTTGCTTAGCATGTGAGAAACCCTGTGTTGGATTCCCCACCACTGAAAAGAAAGGAAGAAAGAAAGAAAGAAAGAAAGAAAGAAAGGAAGAAGGAAGAAAGAAAGAAAGAAAGAAAGAAAGAAAGAAAGAAAGAAAGAAAGAAAGAAAAGAAAAATAATGATCACAACTTCAACAATTATACTAAATATGGTGTGGAAAAATATTCTAAAAAATTGTAATAAAATTATTTCTTTTGGTACATTATTCAACTTTACAGAAGTAAAACTTTCAAAATAAGTACTATTGAACAAAGTTCCTAACTCCTGCCTATATGAGCATTTCTCACAGTGCAAGCTTTATTTACTGTGGTCATTGTCTGGATTACGAATAAAATATATTTGATGTAAATACGACTTTTATTTTCTGACTTGTTGCTGGTTTCAATTGTATATCAGATTTGAGCTGCTATAAAGAGTTCAACTCTCTTTTAACTTATTATATTTGAAACCAAAGAAACCTGAAGCTATTTTTGTGGATAATCTTGAGTGAGTCCCCTGATTTTTCTTGTTTTTCTTATGATATGACAATGAGTAAATTAAATAAGGTAACTTTTCTAAAGTTTGTTAGGCCTGGGATGTCAGAGGAACCAGTACCTCTAACAGTCAATGCGAGGAAAAAGCTAGATTAAACTGCAATTGAGAATAGCTCATTTGTGAGATTTTTACCAGTTGGGAAAGTTGACAGACAACAGGACTCTTACATAAAGAGACTAATATAACAAAAGATAATTTGAATTCAGAAAGACTATCATAGTAACTATATACTATATGAAAACAAATGTTTATTTTCTATAAAATGAGGGAAGTAATGCTGTTTATTATCAACAGTTTTGCCCAGCTTTGAACCTATGGACTACAATAATTGGAATGGCAAGCTATGTCCATGGGTTCCTATGTTATGAGGGTAACTAACCACTTTCTGATTGGGTTTAAGAGGAAATGTATGCTTAGTACTGTAATCTGGCCCAAAACACAGGCTCACAGGCCCTAGAGTGTGAATCTATGATTCTGGTCAATGGACACAGTGTCAAACTGCCGTCTAAACTTGCAGTTGTATACTGATAGATTGGTGCAGACCTCAGTTCCTATTAAGAGAAATTTCTTTCTATAGTGGATAGTGGTTAAAGCAGAAACTGGTCCAAGTGCAATGAATAAGAGTTAGTGGCTTTCTCAGCTAAAATGGGAAATCTAGACTACCTCATTCCTACGGCTCAGGG
>CABHPQ010173936.1:0-38783 GCA_902168405.1 Peromyscus aztecus | reverse complement strand
TCTTTTTAAAACAAAAAGAAGCAAATGTTCATTGCTATAATTGGCTCATTAAAGATTGTACCTATATATTTAGTTACTTTTTTTTTCAAGACAGAGTTTCTCTGTGTAGCTTTATGCCTTTCCTGGAACTCGCTCTGTAGACCAGGCTGGCCTTGAACTTGTAGAGATCCACCTGCCTCTGCCTCCTGAGTGCTGTGATTAAAGGAGTGTGCCACCACTGCCTGGCTCTACTTATTTTACTGTTATATATAATTCTGTGCAAATACCATGTCTGAATTACATGTGTAGTTCTGTGAAGGAGGTTTGCAATATTCAGAAATTCACTAGCTTAGTGGATGGATCTTCTTCATTTCAGAAGAAAAAATGTCAAACCACTGAGATGCATTTGAAAACCCTGTTTCCCAGTGATATTTCTTGATAAATACTTCTAATATATTAATACTAAAATTCCATGGAATGCCATTTTTTTTACTTTTGAAAATAGGAGCAATTTATTAAGAAAATATTTCAATACAACTATCATGGATATTAATGGAAAAGAGAGAAGTGTTTTAAGGAAAATTATAATTTTTTTCTTTGTTTTTTTTTTGTAAGATATGGTTTCTCTGTGTAGCCCAGGCTGCCCTGAACTTGTTCTGTAGTCAAGATGGCCTTAAACTCAGAGATCCACCTGTCTCTGCCTCCAGATTGCTGTGATTAAAGTGTAGGCCACCATATCAATCTGTAAAACAATAATTTAAACCCATGTATGGCAGCAGGCCACTCAAAAAAGTAAGATTTCTTTAACATAAAATATACTTAATGTCAACTGGAACTTGATCTTTCTATAATAGAATTATATAATTATGAAACAATCACTAGTCAAGTGCATAAAAAAGCATCAATAACTGAGTTTACCTATTCATTGCTAATTCAGTTCAACATTATAGTGAAGTAAGCATGTTGTAGTAAGGGGTTCTATTGCTGTGACAAAACACCATGACTAAAAGGAAAGTTGTAGAGGAAAGGGCTCATTAAACCTACATTTCCATACACTGTTCATCACAAAAGGAAGTCAGGACAGGAACTCAAATAAGACAGGAGCCTGAAAAATGGAGCTGATGCAGAGGCCATGATGGGGGAGCTGCTTACAGGCTTGCTTCTCCTGGTTTTTTAAGCCTGCTTTCCTATAGAATTCAGGAACAACAACCCAAGAATCGCCCTATCTAAATTGAGTTGGGTCTGAATTGGAAGTTTTTTTTTTTTTTTTTTTTTTTTTTTTTTTTTTTTTTTTTGTGTGTGTGTGTGTGTGTGTGTGTGTGTGTGTGTGTGTGTCCCACCCAGTCTGCAGCTGCTCAGACCCAAATAAACACACAGAGGCTTATATTAGTTAAAACTGGCCATTAGTTCAGGCTAACTACTGACTAACTCTTACACTCAAACTCAGCCCATTTCTGTTAATCTATATGTCGCCATGTGTTCCATGGCTTTAGCTGTGTGCCACTACAAGCTGCTCTCTGGACGGTGGGCTGGCATCTTCTGACTCAGCCTTCCTCTTCCAAGAATTCTCCTCTCTGTTTATCCCACTTATACTTCCTGCCTGGCTACTGGCCAATCAGTGTTTTATAAACCAGTGTAGAAAAGCATTATCCCATAGCATGGGTCCTCCCCCATTGATCACTAATTGAAAAAATGCTTTAAATCTGGATCTCTTGGAGGCATTTCCTCAACTGAGGCTCCCTCCTTTGTAATGACTCCAGCTTATGTCAAGTTGACAACAAACCAGCCAGTATAGCATATACATCTAGATGACATTTTCATGGAAAAGAAAATTTAGCCATTATTTGGAATTCCTATCATAAAAAGAACAAACACATTCTTTAATAACGCCATTGTTACTTTAGAACTTTATTATCTTGAAATTAGATTTGCACATAAATAAGAACTGAAGTTTGGAATTCATCTACTGCTTGAAAATAAACACTGAGTTGGTTTTGTGTGATATAAAAACATGGGTTCTCATACAAAAGCACTCAAAATTCAAAGCTGTTGAAAGTTAACCACAAATAATTTATGAAAAAAAGAGTATGTTTTATTGTGTTTTTATGTACATAGATTTATATGTAACAATATTTAAAGAAAAGGGGGCCATGAATTGGAGCAGGAGTGAGGGGAAGGGTGCATGGCATGAGTAAGAAGGAGAGACAGCAAGAAATAACTGATATAATTATGTTACAATTTCAAAAAGTTGTTTATAAAAACAAATCAAGTATGTTTTTTTGAGTCATAACATAATACATCTCAGAAGGAACTTTTTCATTGCAATCATAACATCTTTGTTTCTCAAACAGTATATCATGGGATTAAACATTGGGGTCACAACAGTATAGAAAAGAGAAAGGAATTTGTCTGTTCTTGCTGAATGGCTGGACTTTGGCCGCAAATATGTAATGATACCTGATCCAAAGAATAAAGCCACAACTATAAGGTGGGAAGAACATGTAGAGAAGGCCTTGGCTCTCCCAGTTGCAGATGGAAGCTTCAGAATGGTTGAGATTATTTTCAAATAAGATCCAAAAATCAACATAAAAGGAATAGTGACCACTAAAAGGGCAATCACATAGACCAGTATCTCTATCATAAATGTGTCCCCACAAGCTAGGGTCAGGACTGGAGGTATGTCACAGAAGAAGTGATTCAGCTGATTTGATCCACAAAATGGTAGTGAGAAGATCCAGTATGTGAACCCTATGTGCACAGGAACTCCACTTAGCCAACAGCCAGCTGCCAGTTGTATACAGAGTTTATTGTTCATGATGAGAGGGTAGAGCAATGGGTTGCAAATGGCAACATATCGGTCATAAGCCATAGCAGTCAGAATAAAGCACTCAGTGGCCCCCAAAACAAGAAAGAAATACATTTGAGTAGCACAAGCCATAAAGGAAATGCTTCTGTCTTGTCTGTAGAGATTTGTTAATAATCTGGGCACAGTGACTGACACATAACATATTTCTAAGAAAGAAAAATTTCCAAGGAAAAAGTACATGGGAGTCTGTAGGGAAGGGTCAATCCTAGTAATTATGATGATGAGGCTATTACTCATCACAATAATGAGATAGATTATTATGAACACCCCAAAAAGAAGTTCTTGCAAATTGGAAACATCAGAAAAGCCAAGTAAGATGAATTCTACCAATTTGGAGTGGTTTTTTAGTTGGGGACTTTGTAGTGTGGATCCATCCATGTATGATTAGTATGAAGGTTAGAAGTCACTTACTACATGAAGTTCAGAAAAAAAAAATACTACATACTAAAAGTTTCATATGCACAGACCCCGGAGAGATGTCCAGTTGTATTTATTTACTTGAGTTATTTAAAAACCTTTGTAGTCCCATTTCCTAAATTTTCATTAGATGAAAAAAGAACACATTTAAAATCTGTTTTTCCTGCTGGAGATAAAGTATGATAGTTTGTTACAAGCCAAAACAACAAAACACAGAGCAATGACACAAGATCTCAATGGTTCTCAATGTCTATCCTGTGTCTATAAGCAGCTGCTATCAGTGTATAGCCCTAGGTAATGAGAAAGGCATCTCCTTCCTGGTGATGTGATAAGGCTTTATCTTTGCTTTTAATTATCTCTATATTTTTAAATGTTGGAAACCATTTAATCAAATTTTTGCTTTTGGTAAAAATTCCCATTGAGCTCAAAGCTTTTTGTCTGAGTTTCACCTCAGTTAAGGAGTTGAGTGGTCCTTCTATAACAATGTACTGCGCTGGTAAAGCCTTCCACAAACCTGGACCAATTTCTATGAGGGAAGGTACTTAGATGATGATGATAAAAGGGAACCTGTGTTGCACAATTATATTCCATTTCATAGCTATGCAAACATATCAGAAGTAATGCAGCATAATAAATCATACATTTCCCAAATTCTGTGAGTGTAAAAAAATAAAGATTTTCTTCTTGTAACGTATTCTGAAGTCTGTCATGGTCCCCACTAATTTTATCAATTCTATTTTTATCTATGTTTTGAGACCTTGAAAAAATCTTTACCAAAGTTAAGGATTTTGCAAAATTAAAATGCAAAGGGAAACCAAAACATAGAAAATTTGAACTTGATCACAAGTATTATATCCAACTCCAGAATCTAGACAGCTAGACTTTCATTGTTTCAGTCTGGACCAGTATATACATACACATACACATACACATACATATATACATACATATATGTGTGTGCATATGAATGTATATGTGTGTATATATATACATATGTATATATATATGTGTGTGTGGTATTTATCTAATATAAAGTGATACATATTACTCAAAAGTGAGAAACTACATATATATCTATAACTCTTACTTTATGGACCCTATTCTTATACTTGATATCACTTTACATAAACTAATATTTCCCTATTTGTTACTGACTAGCATATCAAAAAATCTGTAAATAAATAGTACAGTTACTCACCTCTCTAGTATTTATCTTTTATAAATCAAAGATGTTCAATGCCTATACTGATGTACTATATTCTATCTACAATTTTGTTTTTCTTTAAATTACTGCTAGCTTTTGTTTCCCTCCAAACAAAACTGAACTTATACTTATTTCACAATTGTGCATTCTGTAAAATTCACAGTGTCTTGAGTTTTATACTTTCCCTGTTCCATATTATATATCCCCAAACTCATTTCCCTCTCCACAAGTAACAGCTTTCCTCTCTTTTCTTATGATTCTGAGTTTCTATATCTATCTCCCTTTCCCAAAAGTTACAGTAATTTATAATTTTGACCTGGTGTTTAATTTTTATTAACCCTGAATTTGTGGGCTCAGTGAACGTTTGATTATGTATTTGATTCTCAAATAATTCTGAACTTCCCCACATCATCCTCATTCACAAGAAGAAATATCAAATCTTCAAATTTTTTGGATAAAGTATTAGTTTATGTAAAGTGATATCAAGTGTAATTTCTAATGTCTTTACTTGCAAACTTCTCTCTTTTTTGATCTCTAAGAATGTGTGAATTTGCTTCTTTTTATGACATTATAATTACTTTTTCATTTTATAGCTTCTCAAAAACTTTCACTATTTATATAACTTTTCCATGCATATTCATAGTCATATTCAATGCAACACTCATGTAGCATACATTTGGAAAACAACTTGAGCATAGGGAATTGAAGTTTGTTTGTTCCTGATGTTTCAGTAAGTAGGTGACTGTGATTTAATATCTATCTTTTCTGTATGAAGGATCATGAGTTTGCACAAATAGTATGTATTAAATTCCACATACCTTAACTGGTGCTCTTCTAGAGCTTAGAGACTAGTGCTAAAAACAAAATGTATCTACATATGAAAGAATTTGTAGGAAGAAATCATGAGTATTTATTTAAAGTACTGAAGTGTGAGAGAATGAATGAGTTGAAATTTAGCAGTAAATGTGAAATGTTTTCAGACCAAAGAATATTCCTGAATCATTTTGTTAATTTTGCATTTTTAAAAAGATAAAAAGTACTTTCTAGGAGAAAACCACTATTCACACTCTTACTTGGGTTTACGTTCTAATATCTAATCAGTTGTATGCACAGGTGAATGTGTGACATATATATTCAAAAGTATTGTAAGGATGGTTCCTCATTGACTTCAACAACAGGGTGATAAAATAAATGAATTAACATTGAGTGATTTACAACAGAAATTAGGTATCTTAATGTATCAATATTCTAATTGAAATATTTAGTATTTGCCTTTCCTTCGTGTTGACATATCAAGCTCAAATGGTTGATGGGTACAGAAAAAGCATGGTCTATGAACTATCTGATCTGGAAAATAACAGCTATAGTCTCAGTAAGTGTTGACTCTATTGCTATTCTTACAACTGTTGCATTTCTCATTATCATTTTAGCCCATTCTATCATCCCACTCTTGTAAATCCTCTCATCCTCAGTTTATGAGAGTAAAAAAAAAAATATTGCTTATCAGAAGAAATACTGAGCTAAGAGTTAGTAGTTCATACTACACTGAGGGACATAAGTAAATACAGCTAAGAAAACCCTCTTTTAAATAAATGTGTCAAGCTGAGTAACTGTGTTTTCATCCCATATTAGAGACAGACTTTGTTAGAAAAACACAGAAAATATCAAATAATTAATCCAAGTCACAATATACAGCATAGCATCCTCAAAACAACCTAATTGATAATTTCTATTTGGGGACTTGATAGACTATTTCAGTCAACAGTTAGTGATTCTTGAGCAGTTTCATGTTGGAAACCATGGTTCCTACAGCATCTTCACTGAAAATGTGTTTTCTCCATCAGTGACACATCACCATTCCCTGATTATTTATGTTTTACTCTTTCATGGGCACTAATAATACACTTAGAGAATAAACAGACAGATCTGATTAATCATATTTTACCCTTCCACTGACAGTTTCTGAACATTTTATGTGTACGAAATGTGATGTTAATAAGTTTTTTGTATGTCTTATTTAATGTGTTCCAAATAAAATAATGTCATCTTTTTTTTTAGCAGTAGCTGAAGGAATAGGGAGGTTAAATAACCTACAAACTATGGAGAACCCAGATGAATTCTACCTCAGCCTTGTAATCCCAGAGTCCATAGTCTCATTGAAAGTTCAACAAATACTATGAAAAACAAAACAGAAAATATTACTTTTGTTTCGGTATTCTTAGTAGTAACAATAAACTTCAAGGAATACAAACCATTTTTCAATCACAAAATAATTTCCTTTAAAGTCTTAATCCCATGATAAGAAATAAAGATAATTCCTTTATATGTATGGCTATTGTGTTCAGCATTAATAAAATTAATCTAATGAAACTACCTGATTCGAAAAAAAAAACTTTCAGTTTGCTTGATAGGTCTTGATCATGAGGCTAGAGAATGCACAATTATTAAATAGGTGACACAAATCTTGCTTACCTTTTATATGTGCTGAGCAATTAAATATATTACCCCAATTTGCAGAGAAATGGCCTTATATAAAAAATGTTATATTTTCATTTGTATTATTCAAGTAATAGAGCCAGCCATTTTTCTATGTCCTTAAAGTACATTCTTCAACTTTAACTCAACTATAATGAATTTTACGAAGGAAATTACTCCTTACTCATTAAGATATATTTTCTTTCTGAGACGCACAGTGTTTTTAACCTCAGCAATAGTTTCAACTTTAGCCTCAGCAATATGTTCATTGTGGGATAACTTAGTCAACTATCAAGCTGTTTCTTTTTTCATTAGCTTATTGTAACGTTTGTCTCTGAGGGATATGCCCAAGGTCAGTAGCCTCTTGGCCATTCCTACTAGCTTTTGTCCCTATCCTCTCTGTCTTTGGAGACTTCAGCAAATGAGAAAAGTTGTATAAGATGATCATATTCATAAATGCTTAATTGTATGTGAAACTGGAGATTAAATTTTTAATAATTTAACCAATCTTAGAAAATTATTTTGAAACTAGAACATGAATTTTATAAAGCACGATGTTTTAGAATCTATACACATTGTGCAATATCTAAATGAGATAATTAACATGTTTATCACATCACATACTTGTCATAGTTTATGGACTGATTATTTAATATGTGTAATCAGCAACTTTGAAGAACATAACACTGTAGCATTAAGCATATTCATCATGTTGTTCAGTACATTCCTGTAAGTTATACATCCTTGCATCCTTAAATTTAGTTGTCTTTTCAAACATCTCTCTGAAATCTGAACATTTTCCATATTAATTAGTACTATTAAATATCATTTATTAACCTTAAAATATGCAACTTTAAAATTATGAGTTTATATATTAAAATGTTTTTATTCCTTAAAGCCATTTATCAAGTCATGAAAAGGATTTATTTTTTTCTTTGCAGGTAAATAAATGACCCAATTAAAAACTGTCTCAGCAATGATAACTTAATATAAATTGAATCTCTCTTTTCTATAGACAATATTGGAGAAACGGCATCAAGATATTTATGAATGGTGAAGAAATGACATCAAAATATTTATGAATGGTAGAGAAATGGCATCAAAATATTTATGAATATACTAGGCGAGAGAATGTCCAGTAGATTTTATATGTTTTTATGTATTGCATGAAATCGGTTTTATTCACTTGTTTGAAAATTCAGTGGCACACAATTTTATTAACTACTGTGCTTACAATTCATAAAGCAATGGAAAATTTGTATCTATAATTCTGTTACTCTTTAATGTTCAACTGCTGACTTCCAGTGTAAAGTGCCCCATTGTTCCTTCAGATAACATTTGATGTTTTCTCTGCAGGCATACCAAGAATGTGAGCCCTTTGTCTTTTCAAATAGTTATTGCCAAGTTCCAAAAATTGATCTACATGTAGAAAGCTCTAGGTTTTTTTTTCTGTAAATTGAACCAGTATCAGATTTATTTAATTACTCGAATCATTTATATGTGGTATATTTTCTCCATTGTTAGTGGTGATTTATCAGCTGTAGATCATTTGAATTGATATCACATTATACTTCCCTATGCAAAAGAGTATAAAAAGACACTGATGATTTACCAGGAGAAAACAGTGGCAAAAATAAGACTTTGTAGAATATAAACTGTACATACCCTGAAAGGGATCTTAAAATATACACAAATATTATGTCCAAATGTTTTCTTTTGGTTTTCAGTTTTATCACACATTGGAAAAATTGGAAAAATCAAAATAATATCTGCACATGTCTTTCCTTTTGGGTTTGGGGGCACAAGATCTACTTTATGCTTGTCGGGAATTGTTACATACCTCAGTCTGATCTCAAACTCATAATTTACCTACAACAGGTTTATTAAGGACGGAAATAATGAGTGTGTGCCACTATGCCAAAGTATGGATGCTTATTAAGACCCTGTCATCTAGTGTGTCACAAAACAGTCAAAATCCTATGTTCTAATGTCAATTTTATCTATTTCTATACCTCATGAAAACTTCTTTAGTTCACATCCTTGCAATATTTCTTTTATTATGAAAGTGCTGAACCAGAGATATAGTTCAGTAGATAAACTACTTGCTGTCAAGTGTGAAGACCCAACTTCTCTCCTTGGAAGTGACATTGGAAAGATAGCCTACACCAGGAAGTTATCTTCTGACCTCCACATGCTCCTCATAGTACATACCCACCCCAACTTACACAAAAAACTGAATTTAAAATTGAAATTAAAAAAATTAGATATCTGCTGGAAATTATTCTGTTTTCATTATGATCATTAATGAATCATGTTCATTAATGCTATCTTATTTTAAAGGTAATCATTAGATATGATATAAACTGAATGATAGATGGTTTTGTTGTTGTTTATCTTAAATACTCCCCTGAATAGAACTGGCACTCAAAATTATATTGTACACTATAATAGCATAGTAATGGCTGATAGGCATTCACCTGGTTTTCTTCTGATGTATTATTTTCTGATGATTGGTCATGGTTCTAGTCATTCTTGTAGCTTTATTAGCCACATAATTTTCTGTATGACAACTAAGTCATGAAGTGAAGTGTAAAGCCCACCCTTGTCTAGCTGTGGAGGAATTTTCTGGAATTTCACATCTCTCTCTAGTTTCCCCACAACAACACACAAGTGTTTGCTATGGCAGTGGTAAAAGGTGCCAGTATAAGCAATCAAATGAGACTCACTGTTTTTTTTCACATGAAATGTTAAATGGAAACTTTACACCAGCTAGGACATTATACTTCTTAAACCTCTTGGATCTTTGGTTGTGAAAGACTGCTATTCTTCAGATTAATTTCTCCTCATTTACATAGATACCTTTCTTTACTTTTCTTACCAATTCTATGAATCATCTTAAAACATCATTAACATTATTCTCTGCCTTCCAAATTGACACACTGTGCAGTATGTGACTACAGCATAGTCCAATTAGAACTAACAGCAGTTACTTCATTCTTAACTATTTTCTGACACTGCATGAAGAAAAATCAATAGGAATTTACTTCCACATTCTGTAGTTGGTAGTTTTTGGTTCATGTCTTTCCAGACAAAAGTTGGAGAAGTGGTAGAATCCAGATATTGGGACATATGTGAGGATGAGGCAGGCATATAAAAATCAGCTATTAGAATGTAAGAAGGCCATGCTCTATGTGCCATATAAGTGTTAGCTTCCAGTAGCTCTCTAAATTGTATCCTGATCTCAAGAACTTGTGTCTTTGTATAATAAGAGACACATCATTATTTAAAGTATCTGCCCAAGTAGTTTGATTGGATAAAGGTGACTTTGTTGCCTGAAGTCTAAGTATTACAATTTTACATCACCCATCCCACAGAGAAGTAAAACATACAATCAGATACTGATATTATTTGTAAATATGAGATAACTTGTGACACCTTTGTTGAATGGACCTTTAAGTGGAGTAGAGATGTGTGGACACACCATCCTTTTCTCTTCTCCTTAAGGAGGACTGCTGCTATCCATGACAATTGCTTTTGTTATATCTTCTTTGAGTGGTATCTCTAATGGTAACATGTGTATCTTCTTGATGTTCACATGATGCTTTGTTTATCATTATACCAATTTTTTTGTCTTTATTTCCTACATGCAGTTCTACAGATTTCATTTTTCCTTATTATATACTTCTTCTTGGGTAACACTTTGTGCCTCATTTTTTTCAAGTTTGTTAAGATTTGAGTCTAACTTGGTACTCTAGAAGCAAAAGGAATAATATGAATAGAACTTCAAGAATGTCAGCATTATGTTGATTTGAAACTGTTTCAACAGTGACCATTAGTTGTTTTTTTTTCTGGAAAATATTATTTTATTTCTCTTAGACAATATACACAAGTAGATATCACAATGATGAGAAAACAAAGTACATCTGTGGGTTGAGAAGTAAATTTTTCTAGAATTGGGAACGATGGTTCTAATTAATTTGGAATACTACTTCCACTGGTAAGAGTAACTCATGAGCCGGGTGGTAGTGGCACCTGCCTTTAATCACAGCACTCGAGAGGCAGAGTCGGGTGGATCTCTGTGAGTTAGAGGCCAGCCTGGTCTACAGAGCAAGATCCAAGACAGACACCAAAACAACACAGAGAAACCCTGTCTTGAAAAACAAACAAACAAACAAAAAAACCCTCCCCAAAAAACAGTAACTCATGAACTGCTTTAACTTTAGGTTTCGGTGCTTAATGCCCCAATTTTTATTAAGGTTTTGCAACATGTGAACATTTTGTTTCATCAATCTCTTACTATTAACTCTAATTATCTTAAAAAATGGAGAGTTCAATATTTATTGTATTTTAGCTAATAAAATGAATTTGTATGTTTTTTATTAAGAAATTTTTTATTCATTTTACATACCAACCACAGATCCCCCTCCCTTCCCTCCTCCTACCCCCCAGCTTTCCCCCTGCAACCCACCCCCCCATTCCCACCTTATCCAAGGCAAGACCTCCTGTGGGGAGTCAGCAGAGCCTGACACAGTTGAGGCAGGTCCAAGTCCCTCCGCCTGCACCAAAGCTTGTAAGTTCTCTCACCATATTCAGTGGGTTCCAAAAAAGCCAGCTCATGCACCAGAGATGGATCCTAATGCCACTGTCAGGGGACCTCTTAAGCAGATCAAACTACACAACTATCTTGCCTATGCAGAGGGCATAGACAAGCTCCATGGAAGCTCCACGACTATTGGTCCACAGTTCATGAGTTCCCAGTGTTTGGTTTGGTTGTCTCTGTACTTTTCCCCATCATGATTGTGATGCCCCTTTCTTATAGAATCCCCCTTCACTCTTTTCAGCTGGACTCCTGGAGCTCAGGCTGATGCTTGGCTGTGGACCTCTGCATTTGCTTCCATCAGTTACTGGATGAAGGCTCTATACTGACAGATAGAGTATTCACCAATCTGATTACTAGGGTAGGCTAGTTCAAGCACCCACTCCACTATTGCTAATAGTCTAAGGTGGGGTCATCCTTGTGGATTCCTGAGTACTTCCCTAGCTCCTAGTTTCTCCCTATCCCTGTGATATCTCCCTTTATCATGGTTTCTTTTTCATTCCTCTCCCACTCTGTCCCTGTTCCAGCTCAACCACCCCATTCCCTTATGTTCTCATCTCCCATCTCCTACCCACTGTCCCCCTTCACTCTCCCTTCACTCTCAGCTTTCTAATGGAGATATCATCTATTTTCCCTTCCCAGTGTGATATATGCGTCCCTCTTAGGGTTCTCCTTATTAGCTAGCTTCTCTGGAGCTGTGGGTTGTAATCTGGTTATCCTTTTCTTTTCATCTAGTATGCACTTATGAGTGAGTACATACAATGTTTGTCCTTCTGAGAACAAAAGGATCTCAAATGGCTGAAAGACATTTAAGGAAATGCTCAACATCGTTAGTCATCATGGGAATGAACAGCTTTTATTGGGAGATTGTAGAGCAAGGGGAACATTCCTACACTGTTGGTTTGGAGTGCAAACTTGTACAGCCACTTTGGAAGTCAGTATGGTGGTTTCTCAGAAAGTTAGGAATCAATCTACCTGAAGACCCAGCAATACCACTCTTGGACATATACCCAAGGAATGCTCAATCATGCCACAAGGACACATGCCCAACTATGTTCATATCAGAACCTGGAATTTGTGTGGTTTATGCCAAGCAATCTTAGCACTGTGACTTCTGAGAGAAGATTCTTTTCATCCTCTTTTTTTACTACTTCATCTAAAGATGTTAGAGTGAGTGGCCCAATGTTATCATCAATCTTAGTTTACCAAGGATGTTCAAAGTTGTTATCTGAAGAGTCCTCAAGCTATTACCTCTTAAAAGTGGTTGATTTAAAAATCTATCAAGGGTATTTTATACATTTCTAGGAGTAGTTCGTATCATGTTCTGTCAGTATATTCTGTAAATAATTCCTAATTTTACAACTAATCAATAACTTAAATATCAATTCTTTAAATCAAAACAATGAAGTAACTCATTGCTAAAACTGTTTTTGTATAACTATATCATATCCCTTTATCAACATGAGTTATAATTACCCAAAAAGACAGAAGAAGCATTCTATAGATACACAATGAGTAAGTACATAGAAAACTATACAGATATTGATATGTGATAGATAATAAATAAATAGATGTTAGATAGATAGATAGATGTTATATAAATAGGTGAGAGATAGGTCCATAAATACATTGAGCACAAATGATAGATCAGTAGATAGACGATATATAGACAGAAGATAAATATATTATACATAGATATATGATAGACAGATATATGACAAGTAATCAGATAGTAAGCAGATAGATGTAGATAACAGACAAATATATAGGTAAGTAGATGATGATAGATGGTAAAAAGAAATATATATGATAAATAATTAAAGAGATCATGTCTAGAAAGATCATATATCAGTGATAGATGGCAATTGATACTATCTAGAAATATGAATAATGGATGAATAGTTGAAAGACAAAAAGATAAATAAGTTGATAGATGATAGAGATAGATAAAAGATGGAATGATATATTAATGGGAGGAGGTTAGATGATAGTGAGTCATTTATATTAATCTGAGTGAAGAGATGATTGAAAGAAACACTAGAGAAATAAACAGATGATAGACAGGGAGATAGATAGATAGATAGATATAGATAGATAGATAGATAGATAGATAGATAGATAGATAGATAGATATACATACATACATACATACATACATACATACATAATACATACATACATACATACATAGTATCAACACTTAATCCTAACACTTGAAAAGGCTAGAAAGCCATGAATTTAACATTACTTTCTATATGATTTATAACATCCATGCTTGTTTGTAAGAACATTATACACATACAAGCATACAAAAGCCAATTGTCCTGCCTTGTTCTTTATGCTTTCATGTGACCTAAGCTGAAAAACCAATATTACATGATATATATCATATGTGTATATATATGATATATAGAGAGATAGATATACACACATTATTATTCATTAAGCAACACTGTGTACCATGAGAGAAAAGCCATGAGGTACAACAAAACCCACTATAAGAGTTTATTAAGAGAAGGAACAGAGAAAAGGGGGAGTGCTTAGGCCTGTGAGAAATGGTCATCCAGGGAGAGAGAGGAAGAAGAGGGGGGAGGAGTCTACGACCTGCTTTTTAAGAATTCCCCCACATATACGCATATGGCCTTAAATAGCTATGCCACACATGCACATAGATTACATGATGATGCTGCACTCGAATTATGTGACCACACAGCACATGGATTACATAGGATGTAAGACCCTGGGATGACTAAGCCTCTTGCTTGGCTACTGGACAGTGCATGTGTGGTCATGTAGCTGGGGAAGTGGCCAGGAATTCCAACAGTATACTCAAAATAAAAAAAACAATTATCATCTCAAGACTTGGAAACATACAGAAAATAGTTCTGATAATTAGGATGATGTGGTAATTTAATGACAATATATTCTTTCTTGCCTCTTTCCATTCTTTATTCATCAGAGATTAAAGGATATTCATGTGGAGAGTGAGTCCCAAACACAAGTCCAGCCAAATAAAAAAATTAATAAAAGGGCTGGAAAGACCCTTCAATGGTAAAAGCATTTGCTGTTCCTACAGAGGACCTGGATTATGTTCCCAACACCCTATAGCAGCTTACAACTCTCCTTACCTCTAGTTCCAGGACTTTGATGACATTTTCTGGACTCCAGTTATATCACATATGCACACATTGGACATACATAAATATGGACAAAACACTCGTACACATCAAACAAATACATTTTTCTAAGAAATGAATAAATACCAACAAAGAGAATGGGTGATATGAGCTCCTTAAGTAGAATATCATTGAAGATCTAAGCTCCTGAACTAGAGAGTAATGAATAACTAATTTAGTAGTATACAAATGATCATATCCCCAAACCTGTTGTTTATGAAACTTCTGGTTGTTTTTTTTTTTTACATTGATGACCAGGAATCCAGTTTTCTTTGAGGCCTGCTCTGATAGTTTATTCAGTGCTGGTTCCACTCTGTGTCTCACCACTATATAGCTAGAAAGAACCCAACAAACTCAAGAGGGATTAATATGAAAATTTTCATACAGTGAAATAAGCAATGTTTGGATCAAAATCCACAAATCTCTAAAAGGGTAAGTTTTCCCATGGGGGTACAGCCAAGCCTGGCACACTCAGGTGAGGCAGGATCAAGGGTGAGCAAAGTGTCTGACCACAGGCAATGGGATCCAGAAGCCTGGTCATGTACTGGGGATAGATCCTGATCACATTGCCAGGGGCCCCTAGGCAGATCCAGCTACACATTTATCTCTCATATTGCCCTTTTGGAGGAGGGGGTGAAAGGTGGGGAGGGGAGCAAGAGGAGGGATGGAAGAGGGATCTGTGGTTGATATAGAAAATTAATTTAAAAAATTAAAAATAAATAAATAAAAATAAGAGTGAGGTGATAAAATTTTTTTTAAAAAAAATCCCCAAATCTTTTGGATCTTCTAAAGATTTTGGGGCCCTAATACTTCTCATTCAATACATAAATACAATTATGCATCATAGGACAATTTTACCTATAGTGAATTGAGGAAGGGCTTCTTAAATCAGCCTGTTTCCTTTTGTGCTACTACCCCAAAATGACATGTTTATATGGAGCAGACTTAGCTAAATAGTGCAGAAAATAGGAAGTCATACTTTATAACAGACATAACCTTTGGACTCCCTGAAATATCTAATAGTTTCTGTAATTAATACTGTTCATTAATTAATGAGAAGAAATATTTGCAGCTTTCAGATAAACCCACAAGTCTACCTTCAGAGCTATATTCAGACAGAATTCCTCTACCTTACTCTCTGCTATATGTTAAACTGTGTTCAAACAAGTTTCCTTTTAAGTAAGTTATGGGACAGAACTGGAGAGTTAGTATAAGGTTAATTTAAAATGGTAAAAATATACTGTTGACATTGCCAACTGAAAGCAAATTGTTTCTGGTGGTCTCTATGGACAGATACTATTGCTATACCAATAGCTGTATAGCATGTACCAGGAGATGTGTTAGTTTGCTCAAATAAGGACACCACACCTGGTACAGGAGCTACAACTGGAATCACTACTTGATAGGGCTTTCAATAGTCAACTGTAATACTTTAGGATCGATTTGTCTTCTGCAGATGTCAGATAGAAAAGATAAAGGGAGATGTGGTGGGGACCACCACCCCTGCTCCTTTCAAGTCCTTGATGGTGACATTAATTTCTGAAATTCCTCTAGGGATGTGATACTTTTTTGATTCACTCTTTTCTCTGACTGAAGCAACTTAAAGGCTTCTATTTAGTTTTCCTAAACATAGCCCTCAGTCCACAGGTCAGAGAAAATATCTCTCTCCTAATTCTACATTCTGTAACTGGGGAAATAACCACAGGAGGAGATTGAGGACTCACTGAGCCTATTGTGAGTCAGACTTCAGGCATGCTTCATTAATCACTTGACCTCCATTAGCCCATACTTTACTTAGAGGGACACAGTGTTTCTAGTTTTCTTGACATAAATTTCCGTATGCCCTGATTTTACTACATGAAATTGTCTCATTCTCTATGGTTATAATTTTTTAAAGACTGAAAAAAAATCCTTAACATATTTAAGGCACTTACTTGAAAATATTTAATTATAGTCACAGTTCATATTGATAAAATATTTTCTAGTTAGCCTTTTATAAATTTCCATTTTCTATAAAGGTATTTTAGTTGACATACTTTATGATTGTTGACCAAGTTAATTGTAATGTTCTATTAAATAATAAGTATTGAATAAACATTTACAATTTCAAAATGAATGAGCAGATTTGAATTGTTAAAAATTCTTTTAAAACTAAATCATCTTTATATTTGTATAAAACTAATAAGCTTCTTTGTTTCAATAAGGCAAATACATGGAATTAAGAATGTAAGGAAAACAGGTATCATTTGCAGTAATTTCTGTGGCTAACACATCTATTCGAGTTTGTTAAATGTAAAAGAATGAAAATACAGAGATTCATGCATATCTATGACAGTTTCTGATTTTTCTTGAGATTCAAAAGGAAATAACATTGTTAAGAAACATTCTAATGCTGCCTGCATTCCCTCCAAGGTAAAGTAATTATACAATTGTCAATAGACTTCATTAACTTTAAGCAAAAAAATTTCAATCCTCCAAATAGCTTCACTCTATGTTCACTATTCCCCCCAGGATAGTCATCACTTACCATATTTACTCTACATATAATGATTGCTTCTATAAATTTTGAATTCAACTTAAAAACTGCACCAGAAGATTGTCATTGATGATACACTTTGAATATTTATTTAGTTAATTATTTAAATAATCAAAGAGTACAGGCATTATTAACAAAAGCTGGGGGATAGAAAAGCTGAAATTCAATGCTTTCATAAATACAGGAGTGTCCAATTTAATGTGGCCTGTGTGTTTTAATACCCAGAGGTCATCATCCAGGTGCTTGCATTGCTTGTTTCCTAAATATTTATAATGTTAAGGGGATTTTATTTTGTAGGTATGTCATCCATTATATGAATAATTGTTCAACGAAAGCTAGACAAATTCAGAAGTCCATGCACAATTTCAATCAAGAATTGAAGTTAATTTATAGAATTTTAATATTTTTTGAGACAGGCTGATATTGAACTCATTATGTAATTTGAGGATGACCTTAAACTTGTGATCCTCCATAATGCTCCAATTAGAGGCAGAGAGAGAGAGAGAGAGAGAGAGAGAGAGAGAGAGAGAGAGAGAGAATGAATCTCCCACAAAATTAAAGAAGGTCTGAGGTATAAAACACTTGCAGTATAACTTTGAGGGTCCATTCTTCCTTGAATGGAGCACAAATTTGTTAACATAAAAGAGGACTTACTGACATCAGAAATGCCTTTAGTTATATGTAAAATGAATTTAATGTCAAGAACTCAAAGTGCATGATAAATGTCTTTTATCTTTCATGATGTAGGCAAAACAAGGCTCAGCTATATTTGTAGTAGTTATTTTTACAGTTTCTGTGGCCAAATACCTGATAGGAATCAGTTAAAGAGGTAGGTTATTTATTTTGACCCATGATTTCTAAGGGTACAGATAATAGTCTTTTTCTCTGTGTTTCTAGTTCCACGGGGAGTTAGAACATTATAGTAGTAGAGGAATTACAGGAAGTCTACCTCTTGAAAGACAAGACATAGAAATAAGTGAAGATTCTGTAGACCAGATGTAAGCTATAAAACCAGGCCTCTTGGGAAAGAACTCTAGCTGAGCCCCACCCACCAATGCTATTAGGCTTCTCAAAATAACTGGAGACCAGCCATTCAATAGCACGGGCCTGTTGAGAGCTTCACAGGTAAATGATAACAATGAACTTTTCTGTCAGACTATCTCATTATTCACCAATCCAAAGATAAAAAAATGACACACAGAGATACAATGTATATATTGCAACTATTTCCAGTTTTCATTAAATATGCTGTCTTTAATCTTGCGCAAATTGTTTTCTTCCAAGAGCCAGAAATTGAAAGAGAAATTATTTTGTTATAGTTTTTCCTAAACATCTCATAGGAACAAATGTGGAAACAAATATTAGATCTATTTTGCTTCCTCTTCCATAAGGGGAAAACATATTCTGTAAGCTTTCTTTTGTGGCCTTTAAGGTAATGAAAAAATGAAAAACAACAAAAACAAACTATGCATGTTACAAGTTACCTGTTCACCAGACAGAGTTTTATAATGTGTTTTTATTTTATTTAGTTTAGTGTGTGTGTGTGCGCACACCCATGTGTGCACTGCACAGATACCATGGTGCACATGTGGATGTCAGAAGACAATTTCCAGAAATCTTTTCTTACTCTACCTTGAAGACACAGGATCTGTCTTTTCCCTCCCATTACACAGCATGTTTTAGGATAACTGGCCCTCAAACTTCATGGAATTTTTTTCTGCTACCTATCTTGCTCTAGGAGTGCTAGGATTGCAGATGTGTACTACACATTCAGATTTTTGTACAAAGTCTGGAATAACATACAAACTGTCATGATAGATCAGAAGTATTCTATCTGCTGAGCCACTGTTCTGGCCCTATTCTCTGGCATCTGATGATATAGTAATTATGAACAGACATATTCATTTGCTAAAATTAATGAAGAGAATAACTCAAATTTTTTACTTGTATCAATCTTCACCACTGGTAAAACTGGAGAAGAGTTATATTTACATTAGAATCGCATTTTACATTGGAGATGTTTAGGAAAAGTTGCCTTTACTTAGGCTTTTGTGTTGGCTTGAAGCTTTCTCTGACCAGTTTGTGGTGTTTCTTGGGATCATCCTTGTTCAGTTCATGTTTGAGATATAATGTTAGTGAAAGTTTTTGTGTGTAGCTTCTAATATTACTAAGAGACACCATCTCAGAGCAAACTCCCCCATCCTACGGCCCTCATAATCTTTCCATCCTCTCTTCTGCAGTACTCCCTGAGCCTTAGGTGGGGGAGTGTTTTGTATATGTCATTTAGGATTGGGACCCACAAGGCTGTATTTTTATTAGTTGTGTTTTTCTGTAGTGGTCACTGTCTGTTCCAAAGAGAAATTTATTTGATGAGGAATGAAGACTATGCTTACCTGTGGTATAAAGACAAATATTTATAGAATGTTCTTAGGGAATACACTGACTTAGTAAAGTTGAGACTATAGATTCTCCTCCAAAAACCATTACTTCACTAGCACTATATAGTTAGTTAGTACCAGACATTGTATCTACCCTGTTGAGCTGTCTTAAACCCAATTACAGAGGTGTAGGTTACTAGCAAGGTGTGCATAGCCCTACTACATACTTAAGGTTGTCCTGACATGCTGGTCATTGATGTGGTTTATAGGTGTCACAGATGGATAGAACTGTTGGTTGCCTCATTCATTTGGAAGCTTTTATGGTACCTTCTCAGAAAGGGGCCATTCAGGTGACCGTTTTCATCTTTGCTGACATTGCTTCCTCCCACAGCCAAAGACTACCTAACAAAAACCTCAATGACAGACATATTATTATGCCTCTGTTGAGTTGTTGGACAGGGCTGTCTAAGAGACTCCCACAAAATACAGCCTATTACTTTTGCCTTTGGTTACTCCTTGAGGTGGAATGTAAATCACTTTTATGAAAACATCTTGCACTTTAAAATCAGAGTCCAAAGACTCCAGAAATGGAACTGACCTAAAAGTAATTTTTGAACTGTTGAATCTGCCTATTGTGTCTGAGATATTTTTTCAGCTACTTTCTGTAATCAAGCATATTTTATAATGAATTCCTTAACTGGCAGAGAAAACAATCAAGCCTCCTAGACAGTAACTTTCCAAATATCACTGAACCTGTACTTTGTGTTTTCCTCATATAACTAACTGCATTGGTCAAAGGCTCTTCCAGTAGCTGAATTCACAGTGGATATTCACAGAAAGTACAGAAGCATGTCACAGGGTAAATAAAATACATTCTAACAAATAATTCTTTCTGCTGTTAGGGTTTGTAATCAAATGTGATGTTATTTCCTACCCAAGAGTCAATCATGTTATCACTCTTCATTTTATTTCATTTTAGAGAAGTCAGCTAAGCCACATATCTGCAAATAGTAATTACCTACACAGTTGTCCACAGGGGCTGGCAATTACCCTGGGATGATGTCCCACTTGTCATGGACTTTAAGATAAATAGTGAACTCTCACAAGACTTATCTTCAAAACCTGGGGACAAATATTGTCTCTAAGTCAAAATAGGCTTCACTGTTGAAAGTCTTAGATGGTGCTGAGGTAAGTGTTTTAATCCCTGACATAGCAGCAAAATATCTAAGGTCAATGTTACAAAGCTAATGCTTGTGCTTTAGATAACGTGTACCTTTGTTGATTCCATACGAGGGTCAGCTTTCATGGTGGTTAAGAAAACAGGTGGCAGCAGACAGTGTGATACACTGAAGCTAGCTTCACCTATGACAGTTACACAAACACACTGCACCATCTGTTATTAACTTGACTGACAAGATAAAGAAGCTGACTTTCTACATTTTATAACCTTTTGAACCTATGGTAATGGTTAAAATCAGTAGTGAACATGTTCCTGTTGTTTCAATGGATTAAAACACTCCATAAAAGAATTTTAAAATATAGATTATATCATGCCTAAGCTTCTCTGACTGTAGTTAATACTCTTTAATTTTAAAACCTACCCTAAAACTCCCAGGGCAGTGTAAAACAATTCAAGATCAGAATCATTGCAATATTTTAAGTAGAAGGACAATGAAAACTCAATGTATGAACTTGAATAAATTACTTCTTTCTTTTATTTCAGGTCCAAGTGCAAAAGAAATTCTTTAATAGCATGTCACAGGACAATTGAGAAGTCTAAATAAAATAAGACATATAAATATATATTCTACTCTCCATACCTCATAATTTTTACTAATTATTTGTTGCTTCCATCATCATCACTATCTATTACCATGTTTAAACAGGTGTTATATGAAACTTTACTCAAGTTCTGGTTCCTAGAATTAGGAATAATCATAATTGAAAGAATGGAAAATTACTCTATGGAGTGCTGCTTTATTGATACAGTCTTACTTTACTGTGTGCTGATGTTATTTTGGTCATACTTTATTTTCATTTAGTGACATTTCACTCAGTTATTAAATTTTATTGCCTGTTTAATTGTTCTGTTGTTTCTAATAAAAAATTAATGAGCACATTCTGACGAATGTGGCTTATTTTATGAAATTCCAATAGCACACTCTAGACAAACATAAAAATTTCTTATACATTTTAGAGTTCTATAATATACTTGATCTCAGCCTCAAATTGTAACTCCAAAAACTAGAGTATGATTATTATTAATGAGGAAGTAATGAAATAATGTATACTATTCTAAGATAGAAGAGTCTAAGTTTCTAGATAATTATTTTATTATTCTGCCACATGCTCAGCATTTTTGCATTAGCTGTACCAACTGCAAGGCAAATAAGCACATATATTTGATGAGCCTGTTTTCACAATGCAAAATACTGCATGACTTTCTTTTCCTGACTCAGCCTCTCTAATATCTGGGTTCACATATGTCAACCAATAGACCAGTTTTTAAGTCAAATATTGGTGCTGATGATGATTTCTTAGATGGTATAATCTATGGTCAACTATAGTAGAAACTTTCCTTAGTTGTTTTTTATAGACCCAGAGTTTCTTAATTCTTTATAATCTACTTTTACCTTTAGTTAAAATAATGGTAAACAAACCTAAGTATTTTCTTAAATTTAGATTTTCCTCTTCTGAAAACTTCTGTGTCTCGCCCTTGAAAGAATATTTGTAACTTTTGTATCCAGGGAAAGGCAAATGTGTCCTTCCTGTATGCTATATTTATTTTTCTAGGAAGTATTCCATGCAGATACTTTGTATGCTATTGGGTCTATATTTACCTCTTTATCATTTAAACCCTAGAAAATTATAAATCATCGGAAAGCAAAAGAGGTCCATAAAACCAGACCAAACCTAATTTAAGAATTGTCTTTGATATTTCAAAATACTGAGACAAGAAAACTAGAAATAGAACATCATTTTATTTTTAAATTCTGTGAGGTTTTATTTGTAAAATGGTCATATAATGTCTTCTCCAGTCACCAAATCATACTTTCCTACATCACAAAGTGATTAAGTGATGTTACTTAGGTCACACAAACTTTAAGTAGCAAAGCCAAGATTCAAATCTGGCAACTTGTGCATACTTTTTACATTCTATAATTTTTTATTTAGTTTTCTACTTCTTGATCACAGAATTTCTGTGATTATTAAATTTTAAATGATAATATACCAATAACATTCCCATAATTTTCTTCACTTGGCAGTCTACAAGTGTGTAGATTTGGGGCCTTAACATTACAGCTGAGTCTCTAAAAAATTTTGACACTTTTATCATTTTTCCCATTCTCAAAAGTGACCCCAAAAATCTCATATTAAAATGAAACAAAAAAATGCAAACCTTTAGCAGGGTGACTGCCTCAAGAAATACCACCTTCTAAGTAATATCTTCAGGAATCAAGAATAACTTCTCAGTTCCCAATTAAAACAAGTAATGACAAAACTAATGTAACAAATATAAGTTAAGTGTATTAATTTTAAGTTAACACACAAACTCAGAGGCCTGATTATGACAATTGGATAATACATCACTGTGCTTTGCTCTTACCCATCATTCTCTTCCATTGCCCTCTTCTTTCTGCTTATGTGTCATCCCTTTGCGTTCAAATAACATGCATCTGTTTATTCTCTCCTTAGTCTAGTTATCCTCTCATCTGTCGCAAAATGCATAAGAATGCAATGAGTGGGTAATGAAAAGGCCATGAGAGCAGAAAGACACATAGATATGTTTTGTTTTTTATTTCTCCTTAGAAGAGAAAACAAAGATCTTGGATCACTCATCACCCAGGTAACTTCCCATTGCTGGATATCATTGACTGCCAATGAGAAAAGCAAGAAGCCCACAAAGATGCAGCACACAAACTATACCAGGCCAACAGAGTTCGTATTTATTGGGTTCACAGATTATCTGCCATTCAGAATCATGTTGTTCTTGGTGTTTCTCATAGTGTATACATTGACTGTGGTTGGAAATATGGGCCTAATAATCCTAGTTAATATTGACTTAAGCCTTCAAACCCCCATGTATCACTTTCTTAGCAATTTGTCTTTCTTAGATATCAGCTATTCTACAGCCATTGCTCCTAAAATGCTGGTAAATTTCTTAGCTTCCAGGAAGAGCATCTCTTTCTATGGATGTGCTGTACAAATGTTTTTCTTTGCATGCTTTGCAGATGCTGAGTGTCTTATCCTGGCTGCAATGGCATATGACCGCTATGCAGCCATTTGTAACCCACTGCTTTATTCTACTCTGGTGTCTCGAAGGGTCTGTTTCAGCCTTGTGATACTGGCATATTTTAGTGGAAGTATGACCTCACTGGTGCATGTGTCCCTCGCATTTATGCTTCCGTACTGTGGCTCCAATATTGTCAACCACTTTTTCTGTGACATCCCACCATTGCTTGCTTTATCATGTGCAGATACCCATATTAATGAGCTTCTGCTCTTTGCCTTATGTGGCACAATCCAGATGAGCACCTTCATGGTCATCCTTATCTCTTACTTCTGCATCCTCATCACTGTTTTGAACATCAAGTCCTCAGGAGGCAGGAGCAAAACCTTCTCCACCTGTGCTTCCCATCTCATAGCTGTCACCTTGTTCTATGGAACACTCCTGTTTATGTACTTGCGTCCCACCACCAGCTATTCTCCAGACACTGATAAGGTAGTGGCTTTGTTTTACACTGTTGTCTTTCCTATGTTGAATCCAATTATTTATAGCTTCAGAAACAAGGATGTGAAAAATGCAGTCAAAAATTATTTGAAAAAAAGGGTATCTTCAAATGAATGAGAATTCAAGTTGCTTAAAAATGTCCATTCCTGGTTGACTTTAAAGATATACCTTCTCATTATTAAAGATAATCCATGAATACTTTCCTTTTATAATATTATAAACTTACCATTGTATGTGACTTCAGGAACAGAGACATTGATACATATGTATCCTTTATTGAAGAAGATACTTCTCCATTTATTAATGTCTTTAATTACTTTCATAAACATTTCATTTTTAAAACATTGGTTACATTTGAACCAGTTGTTTGGCTATATCTACTGTGACAGTTTTCATCATTTCTTTTTCCAATTTTTTGGAGTTAGTGTTTATAAATAGTACTTATTTCAAAGATTAATTTTGTGTCTTGAAACTCTACCGTACTTATTGAACCCTTCTTTTTCAGTCTTCAGTATTTTCTGTGCATAAGGTCATGTAATTTTTCAAATTTTGTTTTCATCTTTCCAGAATAAAAAGGATTTTCTACCTATTCTGTGTAATTATCTGACTACAGATACTATTCTATTACATAGTAATGGCAAACATAGATCTTCACTTAGGAAAAATGTAAGCTGTTGATTAGCTATACTCAGCTTTATTGGTTTAAGGTAATTCATTTTTAAATTCAATAGCACAGAATTTATATATTAATGTAAGTCACCTTAAAATATATCTGCTCCATTTAAAAGTTCATTAGATAAATGAATGAATAAATTCAATAATTAAATCATAAATTTTATATACTACTTCATTGATTAACTTTGACACTCAACATAATACCTTTCACACCAAAAACAGTGTTGTATTTGGTATGTTTTCACTATTGTTATTGTTTTGATAATGTTTCAACTATCAAATGTACAAAATATGAAGAAAATTAGGGAGATATAACTCATATTTGTAAATTAAATATGATAAACTACATGTAGGCAATTGGAACCCAGAATGTCCCATTCATTCTCTGTGTGTATGCATGTGTGTGTGTGCATGTGCATGTACATGTGTGTCTGTGTGCATTTGTGTGTCTGTATGTGTGCATGCATGTGTGCATGTGCGTGTCCTAAAATATATAAGGGTTATTATAATAAGGTCTACTAATAATGCAGGATATGCAGTCTCAACTGGCCATCTCTTGTCACCAAAAGAGGCTTCCAGTAGTGAGACTGGGTTGCATTCAATTGATTTGTTTGCCAAGGTGGTCTTATGGAAATTCTCATGCAACCCAGGCTATTGCTAAGACAAAGGGTTGCTGTCAGCAAATTTACAGTGGGATCCAATTGCCAAGGACAATACCCACATAACTCATTGAACATGGAGAAATCAAGGTACTGTTTACATAGAGCTTTCACCACTATGCTCTAGTCTCTTTGGTGCAGGAAGGTACTTTGCAGCCTACCAAAGGTGATATTTAAATGCTACTCCAGCCACAAAACCTATGATCTACAGTAGGTGTTGCCTGTAAAATATGTTAGGGCGATGGTGGCATAGACCTTGTGATAGTAGTAAATCAAGGTCTGATTTGACTTAAGGATCACTCCATGAGAGAAAACCGATGTCTGATACTGCTTGGATAACCATGAACCAGAGACTAGATAGCACAGAGGTCTATAATAAAACCAAAAACACTAGTTTACAAAAGTATCAATATATTACTCCTAATGATATAGTTCTACATTCATAGGTCAGGGCCTTGTGCAATCATCATGAGAGAAGCTTCCTCCTGAAGTAGGTGGAAACAAATGCAGAGACTCACAGATAGATGATATGGAGATAAAAAGACTAAATGAGAGCTTCACCAAATCCTTCCCGTCAGAGCTCACAGAACTCCTCAGAATAGGAGGCAGAAAGATTATGAGAGCCACAGGAGTTGGTGGAAATCAGGATAAGAAGACCCCCTGAATCAACTAAGTAAGGTGCATTTGAACTCACAGAGACTGAAGCAGCAAGCAAGGATGAAGGATGTGTATGGGTCTGTGCCAGGTCCTCTGCATATATATTGAATCTTTTAGTTTAGTATTTTCATGTGACTCTTGAGTGTAAGAATGAGTTGGTCTCTGATTCTTGTGCCTGCGCATGGGACACTTTTCCTCCCATTGGTTATGCATGTCCAACTTTAGTATGATAGTTTTTGCTTTATCCTGTTATACTTTAATTTGTCAAGTTTGGTTGTTTCTCTTAGAAGCCTGTTCTTTTCTAATGAGATACAGAAAGAGAGTGGAGTTAGTGGGGAGGAACTAGAACAGGTAGAGGGAGGAGAAACTATAATGAGGATATATTGTATTAAAAAAATCTCATTTCAATAAAAGAAAAAAATATTTCTCATTACTTAAAAGAAGAACAAGGGCATAAAAACATCTATACATAAACAAAATAAAGTTCTGTAGTGTAACTCCAAATCTTTCAGCTCAATACCTAAAATCTTAGACTCTCTTAAGATTTTCTGGGCTTCAAAATGCTTGGGCAGGTCTACTTTTCTAGCTCTGATATCCTCAGAATACAATTTATTCTGTAGGTTCACCCTGACTCTAATCTACACCTACTACTACTGTCATTGGCAGAAATCTTATGGTCCTGGCAACCCCAATATCCTGAGATTTCTACTGCACCTGCAGCTGCACCTTTATGAGTCAAGTATCCTTGCCTTTCTTTGGGTACTCCAATCCTGACACACAATGAAAAGTCTTAGATTATCTTGAAGGCCTCTTAAATACAACTTACATACTATAGCTTTAATTTTGCCAAAATCAGTACCACGTAGGAAAATATTATACATTACTAAACGCAGCTGTGAGCTTGACATGAAGTCGTAGATGCTCTCACCAACCCTTGACAACAGCCTCTGTATGCTGGCCCTGAGGAAATTCTCCCCTGCAAACAATCCTTCATTGTCTCAGTGAAGTACAAGTGTTATTTACATAGCCTTGTCAGGGATTAGGAGGTGTGGTCCTGTTGGAGGAAGAACTTTACTGGGGGTATGCTTTGTGGTTTCAGAAGACCAAGCCAGGCCTTCTGAATCTAGTGTTTCTGTCTCTGTCTCTGTCTGTCTTTCTCTCTGTCTCTCTCTGTCTCTGTCTCTGTCTCTGTCTCTCTCTCTCTCTCTCTCTCTCTCTCTCTCTCTCTCTCGGTTTCTCTCTCTCTCCTGCTACCTATGGATCAAGATGTAGAACTCTCAGCTACCTCTATAGCACCATGTCTGTCTGTATTCCACTACGCTACTTACCATGCTGATGATGGACTAAACTTCTGAACTTGTAAAACAGACCCAATGAATTGCTTTCTGTTTGAAGAGCTGATGCAGTCCTGCTGCCTCTTCACAGCAATAGAACATTGACCACGACTTGTTGTTAACCAAACACTGTCGTTGGAATTGGAATTTTTGATTTTGGATTAAGAAAGCAGGTGAGCAATGCCTTAAATAGGGCTTAATGGGCCATACTAGTAGGAGCAAGAAAGATGGTGGCGCTGAGATCAATGTAGATTATGACAGCTCTGATCAAGAGGTTTCAAAGGAGAAGAATATTAGTAAGTGACCTTGAGTTTATTCTTGTGATATTTTGTAGAAGAATGTGACTGTTTTTTATCCTTGTCCAAAATGTCTGACTGAGGCTAAAAAAAATAGTTTCAGATTAATGACACTGGGAGAGGAGATTTCAAAACAGCTTAATATTGAATCTGTCAGGTGGCTATTGGTGGTGACTCTTCTGCAGATCTATGATGAAAAGGGGCATCCCCAGCAAGGAAAACTCCAAAAATGTAAAGTTTGAAGAAAAAAGGAGCACCAGAGTACCTTCCTGCACCAAAGAGACGAGAACATAGTGGTGAAAGCTCCATGTAAACAATACCTTTATTTCTCCATGTTCAATGAGTTGTGTGGGTATCGCCCACGGCAATTGGATCCCACTGTAAATTTGCAGAGAGCAACCCTTTGTCTTAGCAACAACCTGGGTTGCATGGGAATTTCCATAGTACCTCCTTGGCAAACAAATCAATAGAATGCAACCCAGTCTCACCTTTAAATACAGCACTTGGAAAGCAGATGCAGGTGGATCACTGAGTTCAAGGCCAGTCTGGTGAGTGAACTCACCAGGTGAACTAACTCTACAGAGTGAGTTCCAGGACAGCCAAGATTACGCAATGAAGGAAACCACCAAAAAAAAACCCAGAAAGCTGGTTAAAAGTATTTGAATGAGCAGGTCATGTTCCATTCCCAGCAAACAGAAAAACTTTGCAGTTTTGGCCGTGTGGTTCTGGCTTTAGAGGCAAGAATACAAGAAAGGGGTTGTGGAATCTCCCTCTGTGGCTAAGAAGCTGCTGAGGCTAGGTGTGCCTGGGCATCCCTGCTTTGAGGTACAGGAAAGCTATTATTTGAAGCTGTTAAAGCAAAACCTGGATTTCATTGGAGATCCCAAGATGTTGGAAATGTCAGAATCATGGGATACCTGCAGAGGAGACCTGCTAACAGGGAGTAGAAACAACCAAAGAGAGAGAATTGGGTTGTAGTCAACACACCTGAAAGGACTTGGTTATCTGAACAGCACTTTGATATTAGACATGAAGATGCAAAATTCAGAGTTCGCCCCGCTGGTTTTAGGTCTTGCTTTGGCTCAATATTTCACCACTCTCCTCTCTTTCCTCCCTTTTGGAATGGTAATGTACATCCTGTACCACTGTATGTTGGAAGGTTGTGATCTGCTTTTTTTTATTTTGATTTTTATGGAGTATTACGGTTAAATGATTACAATGCATCTCCAAAGAGACTTTGAACTTTGGACTTTCCAATAGTGTTTAGACTGTGATAGATTATGGAAGGACACTTTTGAAGTCAGACTGATTTTTTTTTTTGAATTATGGTATGGCTACAAGCCTATTTGGGCTAGTGAGTGGAAAGTAGTGATTTGAATAGGAATTCTCTCCCCCCCCCCATTATCTCATACATTTGAATGGTTAGCCATTACAAAGTGGTGTTACTTTTCAGGGATTAGGAGGTATGGCTTTGTTTGTGGAAGTATTTCACTGGGCATAGGTTTTGATATTTCGGGAAGCCTAAGCCATGCTCAGTGGCTCACACACACACACTCTTTCTCTCTTTCCTGTTGCCTATGGATCCAGATACAGAATTCTCATCTATCTCTCTGGCACCATGTCTACCCACCATGCTTAAAATGGACTAAACCTTTGAACTTGTATGCCAGGCCCAATTAAATGTTTTCCTTTATAAGAGTTGCCATAGTAATAGTGCCTCTTCACAGTAATGGAACAATGACCAAAACAGTGATAAATCCACAATATCACATGAAGAGCCCTTATAGACTATTTGCTTAAATTTAAAACTTCACAAGCCAGCTCTTAGTTGCTTGAATTCCTCTCAGCATTATCTTCCTGGTTCCCACACCACATTAAGCTCTGAGCACTCAATGGCTTTTTTAGCTCAAATTCAAATGCTTTCACAATTCTCCCCAAGTTAATATGGTCTGGTCCATTGTAACATCATCTACTTTTTCTGGTACTGATTTCTGTATTTTCTTTCTGAGTCAGCAGGTAGCTGATAGTCACTTGCCCCCTTGGGTGTGGACTGGAAGGGGGCCCTTCAGACCTGGGATGCACATATGTGCACCTCTTCTCTTGGCTGCCTTGTGGTCTTTGATGCTGGTGCTGCGGATCAAGGCAGAGCTCTCCTGAGAACCGCATTGGACTGTGCCCCACCCCTCTAGGATTCTGTGACCAACTCCTTTATTCTTGTTGTGAGTTAACTCCCGAATTAATTCTGTTGACAATCAAATAGACTCTGCGAAATCATCCCATTAGGGCTGTTCCCTCCTATATCAATTAGCAATCAAGAACGTATCTCCACAAACAGTCTCAAAGGCCTAGCTGATGGAGACAGTTTTTCATTCGAGTTTCTGTTTTTCCCAGGTGTGGCATGTTGACAACCAAGATAGCTTGCATAAGATAAGTAATGTATTATAGTGACAATTAGGTTTGTCCATTATGAATGTCACATAAGATCATTTAAAGAGACCATGTGTAGTCCAATACATTGTCAAAGAGAATGTGCCAACTTGATACACTAGATTCCTTAAATTTCAATATACAATTAATTACTTCACTTGCTCATACAGAGCAATACTCAATACACTGATCAAATTCAGTATTACTCCAGTACAATTGTCTTGGTCTTTTGTCAGTTGCCTCACTGGTTTGTGCACAGTCTTGATTATCCAGAAGAAAGATTGTCTCAGTCTGACACAGGCTTGGACCTGCCTCAACTGAATGTACCAGGTTCTGCTGACACCCCCTGCGAGCCCTAGCCTTGGAGGAGGTGGGAATGAAGAGTGGGTTGGGAGGAAGACTTGGGGGGCAGAAGGTGGGAAGAGGAGGGGATCTGTGGTTGGTACATAAAATGGATAGAAAATTTCTTAATAATAAAAAGAGAAAAAAGGAAAAATGAAGCAACATCAACAATAAAAACAGCAGATCATATACTTTCAACATATAATGGCATAGGATATATATTTCCATTCCAAAATGAAGGAAAAGGAGCACAATGAAGAAGTACTGGACCAAAGCAAGAAAAAAGAAAAAAAGAAAAAAAAAACAGCTGGGAAAACTCAAAATTCTGCATCTTCATGTCTGGTATCAAAATGCTCTTCAGATCTTCAATTCCATTCATCTTTGTAGTCTGCAACATATTTCTTTCTCTAGGGCTGTTTTTACTCCCTGTTAGCAGCTCTTCTCAGCAGGTTTCCCACAACTCTGGCAATTCTAACATCTTGGGTTCTCCAAGGCAATCCAGGTTTCAACTTCAAACCTTCATGTAATGGTCTGTCTACCAGGCCTCCATTCAGGGACAGCCCTGTCTAGTGACTGACTTTATTCCATAACTTCTTTCTTCTATTTTTAAGTCTACACCCAGAACCAGATGGCCCAAGATGCCAAGTTCTGCTGCTTGCTAGGGCTGGAACATGCCCCCACCACTTCCTGCCTACCCCCCATTCCTATTGCCTTTCGCTTCCTAAGCTTGGCTATCCTGAATGTTGCTGTATAGACCAGGCTAGCCTCAAGCTCCTATATCTTTCTATTACATCTTCACCAGTTTTCCGTTTTCTTTAGTTCTCTTCACTGTCTAACCTTGGCTGTATTTGAAATTACTCCTTAGACCAGGCTGGACTCAAACTCAGAGATCCACCTGACTATGCCTTCTGAATGCTGGGATTAAAGGTGTGCCCACCACACCTGGCTCTAAGCTTTTCTTTAGTTCCTTTTAAAAATCTGGAAATTTAGCTATGTGGAATATTTCCCTGAGGTCACTACTCCCTTTATTCCCTTTCTTAATCTGTTTATCTCTTGAACATGGAATTTAATTCTATTTCACTTCCTGGTGCTCGTTTTCTCCTCAAAATTTACATTTTGCAATTACTCTTCTCAGCTTGCTCCATTTCATTGTAAATCCTCATTAGAATTTCCACTAAAAGCCACACAGCAGAGTCTATACTATGCTGTTTTAAGATTTCCTCTGCCAGCAGGGTGGTGGTGGCACAGGCCTTTAATCCAAGCATTTGGGAGGCAGAGCCTGGCAGATCTCTGTGAGTTCAAGGCCAGTCTGGTCTAGGGAGTGAGATCCAGGACAGGAACTAAAACTACATAGAGAAACCCTGTCTCAAAAAAAAAATACCCTCAAAAACAAAAAAAAAAAAAAACAAACAAACAAGCAAAAATTTCCTCTGCCAATGGAATGAATCCAAAACCGTCACTTTAGTCTCAGGCAGACTCTTCAGACAAGGTCATAAAGCAGCCACTTTCTTCACCTACATACTATAAGAATGATCTCTAGGCAACATACTGAAATTCTTCTCCTCTGAAACCTCCTGAATGAGTCCCCCATGCAAATAACTCTTAGCACCACTGTCTTCCACACTCCTACTATTATGGCCCATTAAGCAGTGCTTGAGGCATTCTGCTTTTCTAACCCGAAGTACCACAGTCCGTACTACTTCAAACAAATGCATGGTCCGGCCTATCACAGAAATACACCAGTCCCTGATGTCAACTGTGTCTTACTTAAGGTTTTTATTTATATGAAGAGACAACACGAACATGGCAACTCTTAAAGGAAAATATTTAATTGGGGTGGCTCATTTACAGATTCAGAGGTTAAGTGCATGCTCATCACGGAGGGGAGCATGACGTCATGCAGGCAGGTGTGGTGCTGCAGTAATAGCTGAGAGTGCTGTATCTTACACGCAACAGGAAGTCGACTGAAAGTCGCACTGGGGAAAGCTTGAGCAAAAGAGACCTCAAAGCCCACCCCCACAGTGACACACTTCCTCCAGCCAGGCCACATCGCCTAATAGTGCCGCTCTCTTTGGGGGCCATTTTCTTTCAAACTACCACACCATGTGTACTTTTCAAAGTTCTGCCCACTTTGAAGATTTCCATTCACTCACGTCGTTCAGAGTTGTCCCAGGAAAGGGCTGTGTAATACTGCCGTGGTATATTTCTGGGTGGTGCCTACACGACATACAGAACTATCAGTTAACTAGATCCTAGTATTCTTATTTAGTCACATGGTCATAGGGCACAAGCCATTAAGCTTTAGGTGCGTATTTGGCATCAGATGGCACTGTAACAGGAATAGAAACCATAAACTTTTGGCCAACTCCTTCATGCAACTTGCTTGTGCCTTCAGGACCTGCTCTGCCCCAATCAGGTATAAAGTGGTTCCATTAGATAATAGATTGCAGCTGTGTAAGTTGTATGTTATGATTTGGTGGATTAGATAACACCCACATCATGACAGGTAGCTCAGGTCATATTGTAACTTGGTGGCCCACTGTAAAATGTTCTTTATGCTGAGACCCAATAGCAGGACAAAAGTTGTCTTTCCAAGGGAGAATAGTTGTCTTCAGGTGAATGTGGAGCCTTGCTCCAAAATCCCAAAGGTCCCTTCTGTGATTTACCTATCAGGACCTTCCAAAGTTTCCAAACAGCATCCCTATCTGCCACTGACACCTCAAGTACTATCAGATCTGCTGGATAATATGGACCAAGTGATAGAGTAGCCTGCATCCCAGTCTGGACCTATTGAAGAGCCTTCTCCTATTCCAGGCCTACACAAAACTAGCAGCTTTTTGAATCATTTGGATAATAGGCCAGAGTAACACACCCAAATTAGGAATGTGCTGTCTCTAGGATCCAAATATACCAACTAAATTTTGTACTTCTTTCTTGATAGTGGGGAGGTCCAGGTATAAAATCTTATCCTTCCCCTTAGAAAAAAATATCTTTTCATGCCCCACATCACTGAACTTCTAATAATTTCACCGAGGTAGAAGGTCCTTGAATTTTGCTTGTATTTATTCCCCATCCTGTGATGTGAATATGGGTTACTAATATGTTCAATAATACTAATAAAAATACTAATAAAAATACCAATAAAAATATTAATAAGTGTTTGCTACCTCCTGTTCACTTGTCCAATCAGCAAATGTCACCAGTATATTGCATCAATGTGATATTTTGTAGAAGAGACAGATGATCAAGATTCTTTCAAACAAGCTATGAAACAGGCTGGGGAGTTAATATATATTTGAGATAAAACTGTAAAACTATACTACTGGCCTTGCCAACTAAAAGCAAATTGCTTCTGGTGGTCTTATGGACAGATACTATAAGTACCAAAAGATGTGGGAATCTGCTAAAGTAAGGACACTTCATCTGGTATAACAGTTGTAATCAGTCACTCACAGATTGAGTTTTTGATAGTCAACTGTCATCCTCTGTGATCCATTTGTCTTCTGCACTAGCCAAATTGGACAGTTAAAGGAAGATGTGATGTGAACTATCACCCCTGATCTTTTTTGTTTGTTTGTTTGTTTTGACACAGGGTTTCTCTGTGTAGTTTTGGTGCCTATCCTGGCTGGATCTCACTCTGTAGAACAGGCTGGCCTTGAACTCACAGAGATCTGCTAGGCTCTGCCTCCTGAATGTTGGGATTAAAGGCATGTGCCACCACTGGCCAGCTTGAGTCTTTTAAGTTCTTGATGGAAGCACTGGTGTGCTCTCCATTTTTGAATTTTAGTTAACTCCAGATGTAGTCAAGTTTACAACCAAAAATAACCATCACAACCCTGTAGTACAAGTTAGGAGTGATTTTTCTCCTATTCCTTTTCCAGTTTTCAGAAGAGTTTGAATGTATATAGCATCAGCTCATTATATGTCCAGTTGACTTTAGCAGTAAAGCAATCAGGTTCTCAGATGTTTCATTTCTGATACAAATCTAATTATTATTGATCTATAATGGATATTCTGTATCTTCAGAACTAAAATATTGACTATGGCTACAGCCTATACTCAGCTATTGTCCTATGTGGTTGTCCTATGTGAATGATTATTCATCATATAGATGAGCCACTTGGTAGATATAGCTTTTAGGTCCCATATAATCGTCTATTAGTGCTTGACAACCTAATGGAGTACTAGAAAATTAAACACACATATAAGACTATTCTCTTTTTTTTTTTTCTGGAGCTGAGGACCGAACTCAGGGCCTTGCGCTTGCCAGGCAAACACTCTATCACTGAGCTAAATCCCCAACCCATGACTATTCTCATCGTAAGCATCAAAGGTAAAGTGAAAAGACAGTGGAAGATAAAAATGTTCACACATACAGAGCACAGAGGCAGAAGAAAGCAGATCTCTGTGTGTTCCAACCCATAAAGGGGTACATGATGACACCTGGTCTCAAAAAAATAATGCTCATATGGTAAAGGTTTGTTTCGTAAAGTATACTTCTGTGCTCATCAAGAAGTACCACCTGACTTGTATTTAAAAATATGTAAGCACCTTGCTCTTCGTTTGTAGATGGAATTCTTCTGTACGACAGGAAGACTAGATTCACATGTGGAAACTTGACAGTTCCTGTTTCATAGGTATAGCAACACCTGAGTGGTCTATTTCTCCTAAAATTTCTGTTATCAGTTCTAGTTTTTGTGGCACACTGGAGCGAGATCAACACAGCTCATGAGAAACCATTCAAGATTGCAAACCCACTCTTCATTCCCCAACTAAACTTACTTCATTGGTCTCTCTCTCTCTCTCTCTCTCTCTCTCTCTCTCTCTCTCTCTCTCACACACACACACACACACGCACACACACAAAGAATAATGGCTTATAAAACCAATAGAAAAACTATAACGTACAAAAAATTGTAGTTATATATGAAGAATTTGAAGGACTGATTTTACATTCTTAGGACCGTTTGACTCATAAATACATAACAAGAGACACTTACAATTTTATGGCATTTATTCTTGGAATCACTTCAGAAAAATTCTCACTTATTTATATATTTGTTTAATTTCACTAGCTTTATTCTCTAACAGGTTCCCAACCACAGCCAAGAAACCAGAGTCTAGGTAACCAATATTTGTTAAAAACACATCTAAACTTTTAACACATAGCTACAATCTCACATTTCAACTCAACATCATTTTATTTATTTATTTATTTATTTATTTATTTATTTATTTTTTGGTCAAACAGGAAGGACATACTCAGTTATGGATACTATAGAAAGATTAAGAGGTAAGAATTAACTGTCCTTTGGAGTGCAAACCCAACACATATACAGTATTCTTCTCATGTCTCTCTGGAGTCATGAGGAAGGATGACATTTATGTTCTGTGTTTTCAGGATGTCCATCTCATGATCTTCTTCCAAATGCTGATCATTAATCTGAAATTGGATTATGGTGTCAGCATTTAACTTCTTCACCACAATGAGAAACTGAATTATCTGTGATTCTGTTGACTTAGTCAGACTTACAGGAACACCTTAATTGATCATTTCCTTGGCAAGTTATACAGTCTCATCATCAACGTGATTCAATAGGATATAAAGACAAGCATCCTAGACCAGTACAGTAACCAAGATTTAACAAAATCCATTAAGGTCTGGACAACGTAGGGACATTTCCATAATAATATCTGATACTTTTGTGTTCTTGATATTTCTCTAGACATGTGAGTACTTTTGGGAATGTCTTGTTCACATGTATGTACATGCCTGTTGATGCCAAGTGACAACCTTAGACACTTTTTCTGAAGCACAAGCCACCCCATTTCTTTAAGACAGAGGCAAGTAACTTACAAAGTATGCTAGATTTGATTACCAGTAGCCTCTCTAACCCACTAGTCTCTGACTCCACAGGTTTGCAGTTTAAATGTGTGCTACCTTGCCTGGCTATTTTTTTTTGTTTTTACCATAGGCTCTGGGAATTGAAATTAATTCCTCAAAGTTGCATAGCAAATGTCTTTTTTTTTTACAACTGAGGCAACCACTGAACCCTTTAGACATTTTAAAAGCAAAAATATTAGTATTTTTAGGCATATTTTTCAAAGAGGCAAAATGAAATATGCTTTTGAGCACATATTAGTTGTTTTTCATTTTGCTGCAATTTTTCAATACGTGTGATTCTGATTGTAGTATAAATTGTAATTTATGAGGTATTTGAATTCCTTGCAGTGTAAACCATTATCATGCTTTAAAGTGTCATTTATCAATTATATATGTAGCTGTAAAACACAGTGGAAAATTACATGTGATTTGGTAAGCAGGAATATAAAATGTGAAGTTTGATTTTGATCATCTACAATGTTAGTTTATTATAATTAAATTACAATGCATTTACAAATCACTGAAACTCTTATATAGTTGAATGCTTCTCAAAAGTATCATCTTAAAGATTCAATTAACAATTTTAGAGTATGTTGATAAGATGCCTCATTTGATGTCAAAATAAGAATGAAAATAGGTAGGAAGAATCTGGATACCTATAATAATTTTGGAGAAATAATAATGACCTTAAATTGTTTTATTAGCAGAACATTTTAACAGTCCTCCAAGTGGCTGACATCTGACTGTAACATCCTTTATCTCAACTTCTGCTGCTGCATTCCTTGTCTTTACTGAACATTATAGGAAGATGCTTGAATTTAGAGAAAATACCAGCTGATTTTAAAGTATTGTTTATGAAGGGTATCATTTCTCTTCTTTATTTGTGAAAAAAGGTATATCCATTGAAGAGACATCGGAAGGCCTGAAAGCTCTCTGATTAGTTCCACACTCAGGAGACAAGAAGGATGCTAATGACTCAACAGTGGACAGCTGAGACGTATCGACACAAAAGGGAGCTACAGAGCCTGTCCCCAGTAGAGTAGAGACTATCATTAGCAACCACGTTCCAAATAATAAGTCCTTAAAGACTTGTGAAAGCCAGGTCTTCCACAGCAGATGTGTTGTTCTTTCCAGCTTTGATAAGTTGAAAGTAAGGAAGGGCTGTTTTCATTTAAGATTTTAATATTTTTATTATTTCCTGAATACTAATGGAATTATATAAAAATTGTCAAAGGTTGTATTATACATAGTCAACAATTTAAAATATTATGTTTTATTTTGGAGATTATATATCTTTCAATCCACCACATCTCATAGGCAAGAGAATTATTTAGAGCATTATTTATAATTTAGAGCATTTGTAAAGCTTACAAATTTACACTATGATTCTTGCATATGGTAAGTACAAGTATGTTTTATTATTTAACACTATATTTATGTAGTATCTTAAAATATTTGCATACTTATGCAAATTTAGGAAATAGACTAAGAATTATAAATAGTATATAGTACATATAATTTCCTATTAATTTAATAAGATAATAGTACTTTAAAAACAATTCAGATCTACATTTCTTTAATGATTTCAATAAAATATTTTAAGAATTTTTTCTATTTTTCTTCCATTTGCTTTCTATCCTGGTGCATGGTTTTATTTTAAGTTCTGATTTTAAGAGAGCTCAGATTCTTTGCCCCAGCAACTTGATTCTCTTCCATGGTATACTTATTTTAAGGTAGAATATATAATTTATAGCTTTGTCTCATTCACTTTGTGTTAGAATGTGTTATGTTGATTGTAGGGTTTAAATGTGGATTTATTCTCAATATCAAATTTTATAATTCCATAAATGTGTGGTATTTTTACTTAATTTTTCTTTAAAATTTCAATTATAAACTAATCAATGTGTGTATACCATTAGAAATCATTACATTGTCTTTTTTTTTCCAGTTATTTTTGGTTCTATCCTATGACTCTGAGCTCTTCAGCCTCTGGTTCCTGGCCCTCCAGACAGTGTCAATGGTGCTGTCCCTCTGGTGGCATGAGCCTATTTTGAGGTAATATGTCTCTTGTGTGAATAGCTCTTTCCCTGTGTGTGAAGGTAGAAAATGTTAAATAATCATTAGCTCATTTGGTATGATTTTGCTGGGT
>CABHPQ010173935.1:3077-29095 GCA_902168405.1 Peromyscus aztecus | reverse complement strand
AACTCCAACTCCAGGTGACCTAATGCCTCCTCTACCCTGAAGGGGCACTTGCTCACATGCAGTGTACATACATACATGCGGGCAAACACTCATACACTAAAATAGACAATTTTATTGATTGATTGATTGATTGAGACAGGGTTTCTCTATGTAGCTTTGGAGCCTATCCTGGAACTCGCCCTGTAGCCCAGGCTGGCCTTGAACTCATAGACATCCACCTGCCTCTGCCTCCCGAGTGCTGGGATGAAAGGCGTGCGCCACCACCGCCCGGCTCTAATGACGAATTTTAAAGCATTCTGAGCTGGGGAGATGGCTCAGGGGATGTCACAGCTAGCTTCACCTTGTCACACATCTAGAGACACCTGGGAAAAGGGAACTTCAGTTGAGGAACTGCCTCCATCAGACTGGCCTGCAGCCCTGTCTGTGAAACATTATCTTAACTGCTAATTGATGGAGGAAGGCCCAACTCAGGGGGCAGTGACGTTCCCAGGCAGGTGGGCTTGGGGTGTATGAGAGAAGTAACCAAGTGACCAAGTTCCCAGCACCCAAGTGGTAGCTCACTACTGTCTTTAACTCCAGTTTTGAGGTAGGTGCGTCCAACTCCCTCTTCTGGCCTCTACATGCATTGTATACATGAGGTGTAAATACATACACGCAGTCAAAACACTCAGATACATAAAATAAATTAAAAATTTTTTTTAAAAAGATTTATTTATTTTATGTATGTAGTGCTCCATCTGCATGTATCCCTGCAGGCCAGAAGAGGGCATGAGATCCCATTATAGATGGCTGTGAGTCCCATGTGGTTGCTGGGAATTGAACTCAGGATCTCTGGAAGAGTTGTCAATGCTCTTAACCTCTGAGCCATCTCTCCAGCCCCAAAATAAAAAAAATTTTAAATAAAAAAAAAATTGGGGGTGGGAGAAGGGTGGCTCAGTGGGTCAGAGCCCTTGCTGTTTTGCAGAGATCCTGGTGTCCGTTTCTAGCACCCGCATGGTGGCTTCCAACTGTCTGAAACTCCAGTCACAGGGGGTCTGATGCTCTCCTCTGTTCTCTCTGGGCATCATGCCCACACGTGGGGTTCCTATATACACGCAGGCAAAATACTCATACACATAAAATAAGTCTTAAAAAAGAGAGAAGGAAAGGAAACAGCAAACCAGTAAGCAGCTCTCCTTCCTCCACGGTCTCTGCTTTAGCCCCTGCCTCGGCATCCCTGGATGACGGACTGTGAGCTGACAAGCCCATTACTCCCCAAGCTGCTATTGGTCAGGGTTTTATCATGGCAGCAGAGAAGCAAAATAGGACAGTGGACCTGTATCACTTGGTCTGTGACCATCACAAAGGCCCTGCAGTGATTCTCAACTCTAGGCTAGCCTGACAACCTGAGTTTAATCCCTGGAACCCGTGCCAACTCCCACAAACTGTCCTCTGACTTCCCCCTGTGCTCTGTTATGGTATGATGCACTCATACACACACAAATAAATGTGGAAAAAAAAAAAGCAAACAATGTCAGGCAGTGGTGGCACATGCCTTTAATCTCAGCACTCAGGAGGCAGAGGCAGGCAGATCTCTGAGTTTGAGTGAGGCCAGTCTGGTCTAAAGAGTGCGTTCCAGAATAGACAGGGCTACACAGAGAAACCCTGTCTTGAAAAACCAAAAAAAAAAAAAAAAAAAAAAAGGAAAAAAAAAGGGTAAACATACCTAACAAAAGCAAAACCCAAACAAAAGAGAGATAAATGAGCAACTGATAGTCAAAAACCCAGTAGCCAATAAATATATCAAATGCTGATTTTCAGGAATATTAGAAAATATAAATGGGGCCATAGAGATGGCTTGATGGGTATACTTGCTGTTCAAGTTTATTGAACCCCAGCTCTGTTCCTGGAACCCACTGAAGAGAGAACTGACTCCCCAAAGTTGTCCTCTGACCCCTACATGTGTTCAGAGGCCCGTGTGTACACACTCATTATATACCCTCTCACATCCCATAATAATAAATAGAAACTCTAACGACAATTCATGATGGGATTCAATTTCACAGGGTCAGACGGGTACTCAGGGGCCAGCTCGGTGGGACTGAAAGACAAGAACGGTGAGACATCTGAGGGCAGACGTCACGGGACTAGAGGGGGAGGAGGGAGGTCACCCCTGGGTTTCCCGTGAGGGTGACAACCATGAACAGAAACAGGGGAGCAGAGCTGAGGACTGACCATGAGGCTTAGATACGACCGACAGCGGAAAAGAATTGCTGCAAACAGCCGAGTCACGTCTCAGGATTTCCCACAGAGTATTTGGGCCTTTTCATTCCCGGGCTGCGCCAGGCAACTGCTCAGCCACCTCTGGGAACATTTTGGCCCCAATCTACTTTTTACAGACTCTGCTTCGGGATGCGAGTGGTCTCCTTTCATTGCTAGCAGTCTCCCCAGCTGCCCAGCTGGGCTGGGTCTGAGCCCTACACAGACGTGCCAACTGTGGATGGTGAACAAATCCTTCTGTGGCGTCCTGGCAGGGCCAGGCAGGGGAGGAGGGAGAAACACAAGGCAAGGCCAAAGGATTCTGTGGGCATCTGATCCAAAGAACAGCATTTACAAGTCAGAATGAATAAAACTGAAAAACAACAGTGCCTCGCTCCGGAGAGCCGCAGATAAAGGATTAGGGTAAAACCAAAGGAGATTCGAAAAGACTGGACTGTTTGAAAGGAGAAGTAAACCCTGGTAATTAGGTGTATCTCCAGGATAGTTATGAATGGTCCTCTCCTCATTCATCTCTTACCGTCTTAAATCTACAATGAAGCTAAGGACAGGCCTGACCCAGGGAAGGTACTTTGGAGACAGAAGCCTATGAGTAGTGAATGAGAGGCAGATTTATTTATTGTTAAGATGAAACCACACCCTTTCGACTGTTAAAGACACTTTCTACCACTGAGCCAGTCCTAAGCAGAAGACTTCCCCCCATTCACCCCAAAGACAGGGTTTCTCTGTGTAGCTCTGGCTGTCCTGGAACTCACTTTGCAGACCAGGCTAGCTAGAACTCAAGAGATCTGCCTGCCTCTGGCTCCCAAGAGCTAGGATTAAAGGCGTGTGCTACCATACCCAGCCTTTTTTCTTAAATGATTTTAATGATTATTTCATTTTATGTGCGTTGGTGTTTTGTTTTTGCATATATGTCTGTGTGAGGGTGTTGGATACCTTGGAGATGGAGTTATAGACAGCCGTGAGCTGCCATGTGGGTGCTGGGAATTGAGCCCATGTCCTCTGGAGGAGCAGTTAGTGTTCTTAACGGAACACTTGCGGAAGGCAAGCAGTAGACTTCTAACCACAACTTGGCCAGTGGTTCAAATTCTAGGTACCCAGATAACAGCCCTTCGACCTCTGCCACCTGGTAAGGTACAAGGTAATTTAAAACTTTATTTATTCCTTATGAGCCAAGGTGGTAACCGGGATTAAACACAATGTTTTGTGTGAGCTGAGAGTCCACTCTGTAGCTCGTCAGTAGTTTCTAGTTGACTCCCAAATGCATCCTCCATGAACCCCAGTGTCACCAATCACCAGTGGTCTCATGTCCAGCCAGGGACACAAAGGGTAGACCAACCAAATCACTATTTTGTGGTGAGATTAAATTCTGTTAAATTCTGTTTGTTTACGGAAATAAAAGAGGTCAGTAGCAGTCGAGTTAATCCCAACATTCAGGAGGCAGAGCCAGGCGGATCTCTATGAGTTCAAGGCCAGCCTGGGCTACAGAGCGAGATGCAGGACAGGAACCAAAACTACATGGAAAAACCCTGTCTCGGGGAAAAAAAAAGAAAAGAAAGACCAGTAGCAGTTGAAAGGAACCACCAGATTGCTCCTGTACTTGGGAAAAATCAACTTACCTTTTCTAATTTCACTATGTTAGCTGTAAGTTCTTGGCAGAGGGCCTCCACATTTAACTGTACTGGTGATCCCAGGCCCGATGGGACTGTCTGCCTGTAAAGAGAAACATCATTAAGAGCAACCATGGCAAAGACAGGCACGGAACGTTATGTTTGAACAGAAAACTATAGGGTAGAAGAGAGGACCAGCATCATTTTGCCTGTAACTGTCACAAAGGCTGGGTAGTAATCCTCAACTCTAAGGTAGATGGGTATTGGCCAGTTCTGAGTTTAGCATGAAATCTCTCTCTCTCTTTTAAAAAAAGATTTATTTATTTATTTTGTGCATACGAGTACTCTATCTGTATGTCTGCCCGCATGCCAGAAGAGGACACTAGATCCCATTATAGATGGTTGTGAGCCACCATGTGGTTGCTGAGAACTGAACTCAGGACCTCTGGAAGAGCACCAGTGCTCCTAACCGCTGAGCTATCTCTCCAGCCCCAGCATGAAATCTCTTAAGCTAATTTTGTTCAAGGGCCTTGTTGTACCTTGGCTTGAACACAAAACTCAGACAATTGTTCTCAAGAGTGTGGTTTCTTAGGGCCTTTGTTCAGATCCTGGCATCCTTGCCATCCCCACGACATCCACGTGTTCATGACGGACTGCTGGTCTCAGCCATGACAGATAAGGTGGAAAGGGCCATTTACACTAGAGTGGTTGAAAAGCCAGAGAGTATCCTTATGTACCTAGTTATATTTCCTCACAGCCATGAGGGTCACCCCTCCCTCCCAGTTCTTTCCTTACAACTTGTATAGATATATAAATATAGCTTATCATGCTCATCATACTCATCATACCAACTGACTACTCGTGGCTGGAATTCTATACCGGGATGTTGTACCAGCTAATCCCACAGGAACTTTGGAGAGCTACAGTAGGTACATTTCCCTGGAGGATGCTCTAATGTTACTTCTTATATTTCCTTGATAAGCCACGGTCTGCATCATCTGTATATTTCTTGGCTGTGCTTCCTTAAAATTTTATTTATTTTTATTTTACATGTATGAGTGTTTTGTCTGTATGCATATCCGTGTACCACATGCATACAGTGCCCTTGGAGGCCAGAAGAGGGTACGGGGTCCCTTATGGATGGTGGTAAGCTGCCATGTGGGTGTTGGAAACCAAACCCAGGTAGGTCCTCTGCAGGAGCAGCAGCCATGCTTTTCACAGCCGAGCCATCTCTTCAGTCCCACTTGGGTGGGATTTAATTTTAGTGGTTGAGTTCTTGAATGTCAATGACTGGTCTGACCTATTTTCTATCGGGTTCAATTTTGAGACAAAGGTACTTAGTAAATTGCTGATGGCTGCTCACGTCTTAAGGGAGGGAGCACGTCGTATGCTCGTAAGTCCTTAATTCCTGGAAACGGAATTTAAACTCTCGATTTTCTAGTTGAGGGGATTTGAGGTTCAGAGGACTGGTTTATCGACAGGCGGTTCTGAGGGACAGTGATGTTTTCACCAGCAGGCATGGAGCTGGAGAAGAGTGGTGGTCCTGAGGAGCCTGCCTCTTGCTAATAACACTGGCCAACTGCATGGGCTCAAAGGGAAGGCTCCTCAGCAAGTGCTGAATCAGATTACACGTGTGGATTTAGCTACCTGGCTCACTCTGGACAAAGGGCCCAGGGAAGGTCAGAGTCTGGAATGATGCTGTGTCAATAGTCCTTCCACTTGTGGGTGTCTCCTGACCTTACTTTGTATGTGTGTGTGTGTGTGTGTGTGTGTGTGTGTGTGTGTGTGTGTTTCACTTTTCTTTGTAGACTATTTTTTAGATTGTACTTCTTGGGCTGATTTTAAGAGGGGAATGAACACTTTGTTTGTTGGAATTTCCCCCCTTTACTGCGAAGTTAATTATATGGTACTAGAACATGAGGTATATTTTTCTAATAAAAGCAACTCCTTGAAAGATAGGAAGCAACAGTCTGCAATCATTTGGAGTCACCTCTAGTACAAATAGAGTTGTATTAACATTTTGAACATGATGGGAGGGCAAGGGTAGGGTATATGGATCCGTTCTAAATTGTTTATTAGGCTTCTGAATACATGTATTGGTTCAAATATGTATTCGTGATCTCCAAGTGACCTGTACGCAAGCATAAGACTCAGAACAAGGCCTTTAAGTAATAGGTGGACAGCGAAGAAGGGCCTAGAATGGTATATGACACAGTAGAATGTTGTGGGATGTTTGCACACTGTGTGAAAACGTATTGCTGTGATTGGTGTAATAGAAAGCCGAGCAGTCAATAGCTAGGCAGGAGGTATAGGCAAGACTTCTGGGCAGATAGAGAACTCTGGGAAGAAGAAGGTGGAGTTGCCAGCCAGAAGCAGAGGAAGCAGCATGGGCAGTACAGAGAAATGAGGTAACAAGCCACACGACAGAATGTAGATTAAAATAAATGGGTTAATTTAAGTTATAAAGCTAGTGGGACAAGCTTAAACTAAGGCCAAACTTCCATAGTTAATAAGAAGTCTCCTTGTTCTTATTTGGGACTGGCGGCAGAAAAGAAGTCTCTCTACATTAGGAGACTGGGAAGTGAGGCGCTGCGGTGGTGGTGCACGCCTTTAATCCCAGCACTTGGGAGGCAGAGGCAGGTGGGTCTCTGTGAGTTTGAGTCCTGCCTGATCTACAGAGTGAATTCCAGTACAGACAGGGCTATGTAGAGAGACCCTGTCTCAATTAAAAAAAAAAAAAGTGATAGATGAAAAATCTTCAGACACATTCAACTAGTTAGTAATCATAAATATGGCACGGGTTCCCGTATATAAATTTGTTAATATAAAGAATTACACGTGATGACATGTGCTGAGTTGCTTGAATCTTTTTTTTTAAAACAAATGTTTTGACTCACTGCCACTTTCTTTTTCTTTTTCTTTCTTTCTTTCTTTCTTTCTTTTTTTTTTTTTTTGGTGGGGTGGGTAGTGGTTTCGAGACAGGGTTTCTCTGTGTAGTTTTGGAGCCATCCTGGAACTCACTCTGTAGATCAGGCTGGTCTCGAACTCATAGAGATCTGCCTGCCTCTGTCTCCCGAGTGCTGGGATTAAAGATGTGAGCCACCACCGCCTGGCTTATTGCCATTTTCTAGATAAAGGTGAACGGTTTAAGGCCAAGGTCACAACCGTCATCTTAGGATAATTAGCAGAATAACATTCGGCATGTTTCTTGTAGTACTGCTGGAGACGTTGACAGCAGCACGGGAATGAATCATGCAGAGTTAAGTCGCTCATTTCTGGACCCTTCTCCCTCTTTACATCCCCAATGCACACCCAGCTGAGTGCTTCATACTGAACGTATTCTCAGCGTCTCCTAGGGAGGACTCTGAACTCAGGCCAACCGTTACACCAATCGGATGAGCAAGCACCGGGAAGCAAGCATCTTACTCAGTACTGTAGGGATCCACAATGGACGTCAGGGACCCCAGCCGCTCCTCCAGAGTGTTAATTCTGTATCTCATGTAGAAGGTGGAGACGATCAGTGCACAGACACTAGAGAGGGGTAACAAGAAATTTCCAGTATGTTAATGGCCAGGAACTGATGTTTAAAAAACAGTGAACTTGGAGCCGTTTTTTTTTCCACTTTGGGAGCATTTTCAAAAAAAAAAAAAAAATCCAAAGGCTTAAGAGACTTTGGGCTAAGTTGAGGGGCTGGAGAGATGGCTCAGCAATTGAGAACATTTGCTGCTCTTCCAGAGGACCTGAGTTCGATTCCTGGTACCCACAGCCATCTGTAACTCCAGTTCCAGAAAATCCAATGCCTTCTTGTGGCTTCCATGGGCACCAGGTGTGCATGTTGTGTACAGACATATGTGCAGGCAAAACATTCAAATGAAGTAAAAAACAGAAAAATAATAATAAAAAAAGAAAACAAAAAAAAGAAAACAAGTTGATACGTATTATAAAACTTACACCAAGGAGACTTAAAATCCTGTCACCCAAGTCCTCAAAGTGCAAAAATCAGCCACTCTTACAGGATTGTTTAAGGCCTGACCCAAGCTGGATGGCTAAGCTGAAGCTCCGTTTTGCACTCTCTTCCTCTGGTCCAGGAGCCTGAGCAGAGAGCAACAAACCTTGTTCCCTGGAGAATCACAAATTCCTTGCTTTAATGGGGACCAGAGGAGCATATCTATTCCCCTCTGGTATGAAAGACACCCTAGAACTGAACTGGATTTTCTCAGAAAAGCAACTGGTTATAGACTGGAAGCTGATGAAAAGTTAAAAACCGTCTGTGCCTAAGTTGTCAGTAAAGATGGTCGATATCTTGTTACAGATGGATGACATCTTGAAGATATTTTGGCTTCCGTTCAGAAGAAGTTGAACTCACAGAAAAATAAATAAGCAAGACAAAGACGCTTCAGAAATTACTGACTGTTGCTCAGGACTCAGTTCTGTGGCAGGCTCAGCACAATCATTATGACTAGCTAACCTAAGCCTGAGGGGAAGAGAAAAAAAAAACGCCCAAGAAGGAAATGGAAATTGCCAAGAAAAATATGTGGGTTGTGTCAGCACAAGTGGGATTTACAATGACTCTTGGCAACGTGAAGAGATTATTCATCTGCAAAACCGGGTCATTTGCATAAACCACTTCCAGTAAACATATCGACTTACACGATTGCATAGAATATAAGAATATGGCGGAGAGTTGGACATTTCTGAGACGTGACTTTAGGCAAAATCCCGACAGTTTCCGACTGACCTGTTGAGTGGAAACCAAAATAGCAATATGTTAGCACCCCAGCATACTTCTTTCACTTAGCAATATTTCAACAGGGAAGAGGTACTTGAGATGGGGTCGTTCCCAGGCGGAAGGGAAAGTATTAGTAGAAGTCTCTTCCTTGGTATTTTAACCAGTAGGTTCATTTTTTTCCCAAGTCATTTCATCTAATAATATATATTTGAGAGGATTTTTTTCTGCCAAGTATTGTATTGGGGGGGGGGGAGGTCAATAGAACAATGCAATACCATTATTATTATTAATTATTATTATAGTTAATAAGTAAGAAACAAGTCAGTCACGAGTTTTACCACCAACTTTTGGTTCATAATCTCAAAGTATTGTGAATAATGCGGCAACTTCCACGGTGACCCCTGGTAAAGCCCAGAACCAGGAACTACTTATTGAACATGGAAGTGGGATTTGACGTGCAAAGTCCCACCAGAGGAAGGAATGGAGGGACCATGAGAGGTAATCCCAGTCTGAAACACTGGGGCTCTTTACATGCCAACCAACGGGAATCTCCTGCCCATCAACAACCCTGCTCCTCACCATGCGCAGGCAGGCTCTTGGCTTTTCCATCAGGGGCTCTGCTCCCGTGGGCATCTGTCCGAGGTGGTTTCGTTTCTCCCTTGGTGACATTCAGAAGCGTCTGAGACTCGGTCACATGGAAGTCTGTCAGGAAAATGAGGCGAGGTCAATTCGCTCCCCAATATATTTAACAATCATAGGGTCAGCTACAAAGCCCGTGACTCCTTCATCTACATAATGGCCATTTTGTGGATCTCTCATGAGTGGGATGTGGTGCCTGGAGACTGAAGCCCAAAGTTCACCAAGAAATAAAATGATGCAAGGGCACTGAGGTGGCATCCACAGACACTATCACCGACTCCTACTATCACTATTACTGACATAGGTGAGAAACCTCACGTTGATCTCTCTCAGCCACCGTAGCGTGTCAGTGTAACAGATGCCTGTTAAATATGGACAAAGGAGATGGATTTTGCCATGGAGGCTATTCTCTTTCTTAGGAACCTTTTCCCCAGTTTTCCTTTGCAACTGTTAACTGGGAAGAGAAAGGTGGGTCTTGTTTTTCTTATTTGTTTGTTTTGTTTTGAGGTGGGTGAGGGGAGGGTGTTTTGTGGGGCCTGTAACTTGAATCAGGACATGATTTCCCCAGACCTCGGGAGTTCTCGGATTCTGGAGTCTGCGAGCCGGAGCTGCTGTACCCTTCCATGTCTTGTCTTCGTTGTCGAACCACTCCATCCAGGTCCGAGAATTCATCGTTGAAATCCTGAGGGGAGACAATGACGTGAGGAGACAGGCGCTTAAGCCTGACCCATAAAATAGGAAAATGAAGCATGGGTTACCGCACGCTACAGGATTTTCCTAACCTGGGAGTATCCGGTTACGGAAACTGAGATTCTCCAGCATGGTTAGAATTCTCCTAACAAACAGCCCACGGCTTGTTTGAAACAAATATCTAGAGAAAAGCACCGGATGGCTGGTGAGAAACGGCTAGGGGGAGGCTCAGAAGTCTCAGCAGTACTGTGCCCCAAAACATCCGGCTGCTGCAGACAGCACAAGAGAAGAGTAGACAGCTCAAATCCATTCAAATATGTAAACAAAAATATTGCAAATTATAATTAAAAAAAAATGATAGTGGGCACAGGAAAGAAAAAAATACTGCTGGCCAAACAAACCGAGAAAAAAAAAAAAAAGCTGCAACCTTTTAAATTAGGTCCGATCAGGGTCGGCTAAGGTACAGAGGGTAGGAAGAAGATGTGCAGAAAAGGTCACAGTTTTAATTTGCATTCCACTGGCTTCCCTCAAGTGCTAGGGCCTAGGGAGACACATAGTGTTCCCAGCTGGCCCTGGCAGAGGCAGAATTAGGCTGAGTTCTTAACCGTTTAGCTGCCAATTGGAAAAAGACTCATCTGGTAAGCAAATGAGCAACTTCTGTGTTTGAGTTTGTGGTCTTTGGGTCATCTCAACATTCACTAGATTCCTTACAATGATTTATAGGGTGACAATTTGATTGACTGATTTATACTTAATGGTTTGAGACAGGGTCTCCATCTATCTCAGGCCGGTCTCCAAGTCTCAAGGTAACTGAGGATGACCTTTAACCTTGGACCCTCCTGCCTTGACCTCTACAGGTGTGTGCCACCATGCCGCTCTGTTTGGTGCTGGGGACAGAACCCAATGGCTTCGTGCATGCTAGGCTAGCACGCTACCAACTGAGCTACAGCCCAGTCTGAATAGTGAAAAACTTTAGTCTCTTCAACTTACTCCCGACTTACTGAATGCTTATCCTGTACGGGGCAGTGTGCGAGCCACCTTACACACACGGATGCGCTGGATCTCCCCGCCCATGTGGTGAACTCAGCTAGCATTACAGTGGATGAAAGAAGAGGATCAGAGTGGAAGGAACTTCCCTGAGGATGGCCTCCAGCTGGGTGGGCTCAGACTGGGAGCCATGTTTGCTGAAGTCTAAGTCATCGTGTGTGTTCTGTACTGCCCACACCTTTCCCCTCCTCGTGCTGTGGATCATTCTGATGGCTTTGTGGAGATGGAGATCCACCCTAACTTGAGAAGCATCAGTAAGTGCAGTCATGTAATGTCTAGCCTTTGTGGTTTTTGTTTGTCTGTCTGTCATAATGATTTTAAGGTCCATCTATGTGGCAGCATGTATTAACACTTCAATTCCTTTTTATGAGTGGGTAATATTCCACTGCATACTATATTAAAGACATCCCATTCATTAGTTAAAGGATGTCAGGGTTTCATCCTACTTTAGGGCTATTATGAAAAATACTGCTGTAAACATTCCTTTTTGTTTTTGAGACAAGGTTTTGCTATGTATTCTAGCGTGGCTTGTGTAGCCCAGTCTGGCCTAAAACACAGAGCAATCCTCCTGTCTTAGGTCCTCAAGTACTGAGATTGCAGGTGCATGCCGCCACACCCAGATAAACTTTCCTGTTCAAATTTTTATGTGAACATGTTTTAATTACACTAGTTTTTCAAAATGCAAAAGAAGATTCATAGATGTTGAAACTTCTTTGTTTTTGTTTTGTTCTGTTTTCTCTGGATAGCCCTGGCTGTTCTGGAACTCACTGTGTAGACCAGGCTGGCCTCAAACTCTGAGATCCACCTGTCTCTGCCTCCTGAGTGCTGAGATTAAAGGTGTGGGCCACCACCCAGCTGAAACTATGGGTTTGTATTGCTTGACTCAAGGCAAACACCAATAATCAATGTGGGGTTAGTGGTTTATATGATATTGTTAGACCTGTCTTGGAAAAACAAAATTCTATTGTAGGTAGGCATTGTGTATAAATGGGAGATACCACTGGAGGTGTTCACTGTGGTCCACAAAGCCTAAGAGAACCATAATAGCTGTATATCTGCTACCTGAGCATAAGAGCTTTGCCTAGTTGTCAGGGACAAGGAGAAAAATAAAGTGGCACCTTGATCAAAAATCTTGACTTGGTGTATTTCCTTTGTGTCTCCTGTCCCTAATCATTCCGTCCTTAGGGTGGTCGAGAACCCATTGAAGCCCTGCTGGACGTGGCACCTAGTCATTTCTGAGTCTGCCCATCTTTTCTAAGCTAAAGTCTTGGAAGGCGAGAATTAGTTTTATTTTTCCCTGGTTTCTGATGGTGTACACCAGTATAGCACCCTGAATGGACCTTTGTGAGCTGAGCCCGCCTCAAAGAGCTTTGTGGCTCTCTTTAGAGGAGCATTGTGTCTGGAATGTAGCTTAGTGGAGAGTTCTTGGCTAGCATGCATAAGGGCCTGGGTTTGACTCCCAGCACCACACACAACAAAACAGACAAGCAAGCGAAGCAAGGTCTTAGGTACCTCTGGTCTCGCTATCACATTTCTTCTCTCTAGAACAATCTATAGATTACTAGAAAAAAAGTTAGTGGCCTCCTTTGGTTCCTCTGCTTCTGGAGAGATAAGCTGTGCACTGCAGCTGTCCCCCAACTCCACTGGTCATGAGTTCTTCCCAAGCCCTGGCTGTGGTGTGAGCACAGGGTAGCTGTGGCTCCATCCTTTGCTCGTGCATTTCGATCATTATTTGGATGGCTTACCAGAGGCAGAGATGAAGGGCGATCTGTCCGGAAACTATTTTCAGCAGAAGATGGGTTGGGACTGTTACCCACACTAGTGTTCTGAAATCACAGGAGTAAAACGAAAATCCAGATCAACTACAGAGCTTAGGAAATACCGAAGAAAGGCAGCACAGAATTCTGATGTCATACGCACCTCCAAGTGTCCACACACAGATTTTAGCAGTTTGTATGTTGAGTCTCTGGAGAGTAAGGAGACAAATATATACTGGGAAAAAAAAGCACAATCAAGAGTTTAGAGTTAAAAAATTATTTGTCCCGTAGGTTTTGTGTTTTCTTATAAATTTTTAAATTACATTTAGTGTTGGGTGTATGTGTGTGCGCGCACGAGCACTCACATGTGCGCCGTGGTGTCTCTGTGGAAATCAGAGGACAACTCTTTCCACCATGTGGGTCTTGAGGGTTGAGCTCAGGTCATCAGGCTTTGTGGTACACACATATATACCTTTACCAACTGAGCCGTCTTTTTGGCCCCCAGCTTTTATATTTTCAAACAACAAAGATCATCACTTTAATTATAACCTCATTTTTTTTCATCTGAACATTCCATTTTTATTTTATTTCTTGAATAAAACAAGTACAATCCCCCTTGTGTCTTTTTTTTTTTTTTTTTTTGAGGCAGGGTCTCATGTGGCCCAGGCTGGCATCAAACTCCCTCTGTAGCCGAAGATGCTCTTGAACTCTTGATAGTTCTGCCTCCACCCACTAAGGGCAGACATTATAGGTGTGCACCACCACTCCAGTTTATGGGATGCTGGGGAGTGAACCCAGGGTTTCATGCTGCTAGGCAAGCATGTTACCAACGGAGCCACATCCCTGATCATTATCTCACTGACTATAGCTATAAAATCCCCAAATTCAATTTAAGCATAATTTAAAAAAATGGAGCAAAATGAAGGCTCCCAAAGCCTGACATGGGGGTCCCCTAAAAGCATAGATGGGAGGGCAGGGCACTAAGGCAAGGCTGGTGGTACAGGCTGGGTCCTCCAAAGTCCCCTCCCCTCTCAAGTATTTTGTTTTTAAAGGTATTTTGTGGTTCCTGGAGGGGGCCTGCGTTCTCTGTTCTGTCCTAGATTTCTGTAGAAGACTTCCCAGCAGCTCTAACAGGGTTGCTCGTTTTCATGGCACTTCTAGATTCTTCCTTGTACTAATAGGGACGTTCCTCACCATCCCCTACGCCCCCACCATGGGATGCCTGTGAGTTATGGGGAAAAAAATAAAAATCAAAGCTAGCCAACTATTTTGGAAACAAATGACATATGGAAAGATTTTACTTCGGTGTAAACGGTACATCTACAAGATTTGAAAACCTCCTTGTGTGTGTCATGGGATCTTTTCAGACCGAGTTTGAATGATCCCTCTCATTGACCACCAAGAGAATGATGCCCTCCATCATTGCATTCCAGAGTAGTGGGCGCTGTGGGCTCTGGCACTGGACAGATCTAGGTGCAAAGTCTAGCTCTGATGTACACTGGCAAAGAGTAAGTGCTTGATAGCTATTTGTATAAAAAAATAGGCATTAATTTCTTTTTTAGTTTATCAGAATCTATCTATCTATCTATCATCTATCTATCTATCTATCTATCATCTATCTATCATCTATCTATCTATCTATCTATCTATCTATCTATCATCTATCATCTATCTATCATCTAGTTTGATCATTTGTCCATCTTACTACATAGTCCAATCTGGCCTCAAACTTATGATTCTCCCGAGTTAGTTCCTCAGTCCAGAGCTCACAGATGTGCACACCTGGCCAGAACAGCTGTTATTTTTCCTTCTTACCCATACTCAGTTATCTAGCATGGTTAGAAGGTGAAGGCAGCTTTTACACTTTCATGAAAATAACAGGTAAAACAAATGTCTAAATGGAAAGGTTTCTGACTGTGCATGTTAGGGCAGCCCAGTTCAGGAGTTACTCCAGCACATTGGTACAGAAGAGAGGCTGTGCGTGCATGTGTGCGTGCGTGTGTGCGTGCGTGTGTGCATGTTGTGGTGCATGTGTGGAGGTGGAGGTCAAAGGATAACTTGGACTCAGTTCTCTCCTTCCATCACCTGGGTCCTGGGGATAGGCTTGGTGGCATGCCTGGTTCACATTAGGATTAGAAAAAACTCAAATTAATTAAGTGTGTGTGTGTGTGTGTGTGTGTGTGTGTGTGTGTGTGTGTGTGTGTGTTTGTAGGCCTGTCACCTGTGAGACTGGAGACCAAACTTAGGCTGTCAGGCTTTTGCCAGTCCCTTAGTTGCTGAGCTACCTCACTAGCCCAGGCTTCTCCCCTCTAACCCTCCCTCCCCCTGTGTTTCTGTTTGTCTGTCTCTCGGTTTTTTAACACAAAGCCTCTCTGTAGTCCTGGCTGTCGTGGAACTCACTATCTAGATAAGGCTGACCTTAACCTCACAGACATCTGTCTACCTTCGCCTTCCAAGTGATGGGATTAAAGGCATGCACTACCACACCCAGCCCAAGCTTTTTCTTTTTCCTTTTTAAACTTAGTTTTAACCTATTATTATTATTAGTGCAAGCATGCATGTGTGTGTATGTTGTATGTGTGGGCGTGAGTGCTACAGTGCACACATGTAGAGGGCAAAGCACTATATTTGTGAGTTAGTTCTCTTTTTCCATTGAGGGATCTGGGGACTGAATGCTAGCTGTCCGGTTTGCAGCTAGCACTCTTATCCACTAAGCCACCTTGCCAGGCTCCCGGATCTTTTTTTAATGAATAAATTTCGTATTGATGTCACCTGGATGGTGGGGGAAGCATTGTTAGCACAGTAGTTTTCATGCCTTCGATGTACTTTCCTGAGTTGTTCTGCGTACAATGCACGGTTAACACTGTTTGCTTTCTGTGCGGTTCCTGTAAACTTGCTATTGAAAAGCATTAAATTATAACAACCCCAACAATAACCACAGACAAAGCAAAGGTGGTCCTGCACTGCGGTACTCACCCTGTCTGTGACTGTCGATATGATTAGGGCATTTGGCACCAGAAGGGCGGTTTTGGTTTTCTTTATCAGGGTGACGGAGAAAGCTGGGATAGAGATCTGAAACAGAACCATCCAGTCAACACCAGCTCAGACTCGACCCACAGCACTTCAAATCTACACTTGTCTCAAGATACCTCCAGCAGGCTTTATGAAAAACTGAATCTGGGAGTGGTGGGAACATATCACTGAGCTGTTCAGACGGGGTTTCCAAAGCCACAGGGCACAGCTGGGAAGCTCTAGACATGGTAACAGAACAAATATTTATCCTGATGTTCATGCATCAGGGATCAAGGTTCCGTGGAGGTCTAGGGCTTACGGGATCTGCACTGATCTGATCCAAAATGGTCATTTCCTCCCATATGATAGGCTATAAGAATGTATCAGGTGACACAGAGAACAGTGACCGCCACTGTTTGGTTTCAAGTGAAAATGACCATATCACCGTGAACCCCCGAACAGTCTCACACACAGGCATGGTTTAAAACAAAATTGATTCGACTTGATGCATAGGTACACACACTTACTGGAACATGTATTTTATAAAAAAGTTTCATGAATTCTGAAAGAGGTCAGTGGGTCAGTGGGGGAAGAGGAGGGCCTTGGGTTGGTTCTGCCAGTTTGAAGGAATGGAAACATTTTTTTTTTCTTGAGACAGGGTTTTTCTGTGTAGTTTTGGTGCCTGTCCTGGATCTCGCTCTGTAGACCAGGCTGGCCTCGAACTTGCAGAGATCTGCCTGCCTCTGTCTCCCGAGTGCTGGGATTAAAGGCATGTGCCACTGCCACCCGGAAACAACCTCTTAATTTTGAACATCTGCATTCACATTTGGTTCCCTGAGATGGGTTATCCTCTGCTCCGAGGAGTTCTAGGAAGGGAGACTGTGAAAAATGAGGGACTGATCCCATTTAGATACTTTTCTAAAAGCTATTGTTTTAAAGATTTCTACCTATAAACATTCTCAAGGGCAGGGGATAATTCTGACATTGGGATCACTTTGGAAAAAAGAACTTGAGATCTACTATGATAACGATGATATCAGAATGAGTCCGATTTGGCTTCTGAGCAAGTGCCACAAGCACACAGTGACAAGGGGCCATAAGTTTAGGCTTTTCTGAGCCTTAAATGACCCAGAAGGAATTTTAATCCTCTGTTCTGTGGCTATACAATTATAACTGAATAACTTGTGAAATGAAGACGACGTGAGCTTTGAGTGAGACTAGACAGAACATGATACACGCATGTTAATTTTACGGGCATCTGAAAAGACCTCGCCGGTAACGTGTGTTTCAGGGTAGGCGTTTAGAAAGAGAACAAGTCGGCAGTCTTTAATCTTATTAGATCATGTTGGACTGAGGTCTGTTGACCCTTGAGGGAATTCTGCAAGACCTCTGAAGCCTAAACCTCTCTGACACCATCTTTGGGGTGGGAAGAAACAGACAGACCACTGTCCTGGTTTTCATCCTGTCCCCTGCTAATTCTGTCACCTCTCTCCGAGGATTAGCTGTAGCTCACACAGAAGAAGCCCAAGTGTGTGCATGTGTTAAAAGACCAGGGACTCCTTTCAGCTTCTTTTTGTCACTGAAGTACATGCACAATTTTTAAACCATTGCTAAATCCCACTAGCTGGAAGCTCACTCACTGCCTCGGTGAACTTATATGTTATTAAAAAATAAAAATCCTTTGTTCAGAATGTCTTCAGTTCCTGGACTCTGATTAGAGACCCAGACTTGCTTGAATTCAGAGCCATGTTTATCCCACTGAGAAGCAGGACCAGATCCCCCATGGACCCCATGACCAGCTTCTTTTAAATATAATTTATTTATTTTTATTTTATGTGCATTGGTGTTTTGCTTACATGTATGTCTGTGTGAGGGTTTCAGATATTGGAGTTACAGACAGGTATGAACTACCCTGTGGGTGCTGGGAATTGAACCCAGGTCCTCTGGAAGAACAGTCAGTGCTATGAACTACTGAGTCATCTCTCCAGCTCTGATCAACTTCTTAAAATCCTGAAATCTAGAGTAATGGAGGAGCGCTACTTTGCATTGTACTAATTCAGAGAATGCCTCAATTCAAAATATGCCTGTCTAAGAATAACGTATAATAAGCATATATAAAAAGGAACATGCATGAAGTATGCTGCTCTCCAGAGCTAACACCAGCACGATAGAGAATATTCATCATATTCGTTGAGTGGTCCTTATAGGATTGCCAGTGGCTGTAGGGAGAATGTTTAGATATAGTATATTTATTTCAAAGGGTTTTATTTCATAACTGGCTACTTTATGGCTATTAAATGGCTTACTCATAATCTCAAGGTACAGTACCTGAAAACTCACTGAGGTCATGCAAAGCAGGAAGGTAGTCCTCTGACCTCTGGCTGCCTGAATGAACTGTGCTAGAATGCCATAGTTCACAGGCACGATTGTCTTTTTCTTCTTTGTGGGACAGTTTCAGAAAGCAGGGCCTCGAGAAACTGCTAGTTCCTTCATCACAGAGGCTGTTCTCAAGCTCTGGGTGTCCTGTGTCTCAGCTCAACTTTGTGTTTGATGGAGAATTCAAGGCAGCCACACCAGAGCATATCTGAGGTCATGGGGCTCTGACTTCCACACACAAAGCCTTGTACACTCAAGTTCCAGGTCCCTTGTGCCAGCAAGGGTAAGACACTAATTTACAAACCTGTTGTCCTAGTAACTGCTATGGATACAACAAAAACGGATAAGTTTAAAAAAAATTTTTTTTTCAAAGTGGGTAGTTGTTAGAGGCAGGGTCACATACAGTAGGTTAGGCTCACCTGGAACTCACTTAGAGCCCAGCCTGCCATCAAACTCATGGAAGCCCTTCTGCTAGGATTATAGGGTTGAGCCACCACACCCCGCTACATATTTTGGTTTTTAATGAATGCCTTTGAGATAGATGAGAGCATGTTTCCCAGAAACGCACAAGAACAACTTCAACGTCTCTGATGACATGTGGGTAAAAGGGATTCAGGGCTAAGGGTGGGAGAAGCACAGGGTGAGGTGTGTAAGGAAAGGGGGAAGCGAGTGGTGCTTTGGGGAGGGGAGGAAGTCAGAATCAACTGGAGGCATTTAGAGCCATCGAATATGGAAGCACAAGAGAGGAAACTGGATATAAACTCAGGCTCAGGAGGGAAATATTTAAACATAGCTAAATTTAAAGTAATTTCTACTAAAACAGGCAAGGAATACCGTGTTAACCCTTTCTTCTAAACACACCAACCTTAGTGTCTTTTCCAAAGACTTTGGAATGAAAACAAATCCAGTTTTCCGACACGAAGAGCTTTCCTTGGTATAGAATTTCTTTCTGGAGAGCACAGGTAAAGCCTAGGAGACAGACAGGTGGAGCAGCACCGTTTAGAATCTCACCAAACTACTATTATTTCCATGATTTCTATTTCAAATAAAAAATTGTCTCTACTTTGGTGACAAAACACACATTCATACTCCAAAGTCCTGTTGCTAGCCACTAAGAAAGGCAGAACTCTTCAGGGCCAATGCCTCCATTTAATGCAACTCCATAATGGCCTGTCTTGTTTTGTTGTTGGAGAGAGTTCAGCATGACCAGAGATGCTCCTGTCTACCATCTTTGTGACCCTGACTAAGCACACCCCCAAACATTCAGTCTGTCACTTTAACTTTCAAGCATGTGCTCTGTGAATTTGGGTTAAAGCATGCCCAGAAGTATGTCTGTCCGCCATCTTTCCTTCTTGAACTATGACCTTATTAAAATGAGCATGCTCAGAAGCATGCCCACCCCCAAAGTGATTTCCTACATGTCTAGCTTCCCAGAATAAAACTCCTAGGCTTGCTTTCTTTGAGGAGGGCATTGCTTCGGAAATAACTCCTGAGCTCTTTATCCACTGCAGGCAATAGATTGTTCCCCATTTTTAAAATTTCTCGCTATACATGTTTTTGCACTTACACACAATATATGAACGAACGTACTACACTTGGCTACACTATCACTTCTTTATGAGGTTTTTTTTTCTTCTTTTAAGATAAGGTGGTGTTGTGTGGTCCAGGCTAGCCTGGAGTTCAAAATTTAGACCTGGCTGGGCTCAAATTTGAGAAGCTCCTACTATAGTCCTGAGTGCTGGGATTACAGGCACATATCACCATGCCCAGCTCTTGAGTCACCTTTAGCATAACAAAGTTGTTGTGACTAGCATGTATTTTTCAATTCAAAGTGTTAGAGACGTTCTATTGTAGAACTGGGAGGAGAGCAAGTCTACCTCCAGAAACCAAGAATGGTGTTTTTGAGACCTCTTCTATCTGCAACAGTGTGTCACCTGCATGCTAATATAAACACTCCTGGTCCTCTCTTGCCAAGATCCTAATGACTCACTGATGATATGATGGTCTCCCTGGGGAAAGAGCACATGACCACACCTTCTGCCAGTCAATGAACAAGTATACATTAACAAGTATACACCAAGAGAGGCTAGAGTTGAATCACGGGTCCTGTGATGAGCCACACGCCGACCCAGCATGCTGGGAAGCTGCTTGGGTGTGACCACTATGCTCTGCTCTGCACAGACATGGATACTTCTGTACACTGGGGACTATGCTTCCTTTCAGCCTCTTAGGGCAGCCTTTCCTGCCCCAGGCTGATTATCCCAAATCTCTGGATGACTCAGGCACAAACATTTCAGCATAAATAGAAATGGCCAGGACGTCACTGTGGAACCTTCCTGAATGACTCGGTATCACGAGAGCAGATTGTTCCTTCTGTCTTACGCTCCAGGGTGCTAGTGAGAGGTGAGCGTAGCTGGCACTACTGTCATGGCACAAACTATATACCTTCCAGAAACTTTTTTCTTGGTGACCAAGTCCCTGAAATGTGCTCTCTTTCCCCCTATACTGTTGAGACAATTCAAAAAACATTTTTCCAATATAATTTTTATTTGAAGTGTGCGCATGTTTTGTCTGCATGTATGTCTGTGTACCATGTTCATGCTAGTGCCCTTGGAGCCCAGAAGAGGGCACTGATGCCCTGGGACTGGAGTTACAGAGAGTTGTGAGCTGCCATGTGGGTGCTGGGAACTGGACCCAGGTCCTCTGAAACTGCTGAGCCATGTCTCCAGCTCCTTCAGACAGACTTTTAAACATGTAACTTAAACCAGTAATAGGCAGGACTTACTTTGCCTCAGTGGCTCTTCAGTTGGGACATCAAGAAATAACTTGTGAAAGTGCATGTTCGCCTTGTACTGTGGGAGGGCAAGACACAGGCATCAGCATCGTCACCAGAGATTTTTCAACCATCACACTAGTTTAACTACTAATTTTCCAATTCAATCCTTCAGGGAGACACAGGGGACACAGGATCACATAGGTTCATGTTCCAACATAATTAACACCTTGCTGGGTGGCCAGTTGAGCATCAGATCAGGGCAAAGGTACTCCCGATAAGACAGCAGACGACATTCTAAGGACTTTCACCAGGGAAGGTGCTAGAGCCATACACCCAAGTGCCCTGGGGGAAAAGCTCAGGGCTTAGAAGCTTTGCACTCAGCTAACCCTGAACTTGAAGTCCTTGGCTCTACTTCTGCCTTGGTGTGTGGTCATGCACTCACCATTTAGCTCCCCTGGGCCTCAGTTACTTTTTTTTTCTGTTTCTGATGCCAAAAGAATTCCCTCCCTTAGAGGGATACTTCCAGGCTTACACAGAGTAACACATTGGGAGAGCCCACCACTCAGGACAACATGTGGTCACCAGTACTACGTGGCCACGAAAGCACCTGAGGCCAGAGGCAGACGAGCAGGACCTAACACTCCAGGGTGGTACAAGGCCCAAGTGTCTGAAAATGGCGTCCTTGCAAATTGCACCTGGCTCCATAACTATGGAGATAATATACAGCCAGCAATTTGTAGCTAGTGAAATGCTTGCCACAAACATCATCTGCACCCCAACTCCAAGTAGGTGGCACCCCATTCCAGGTTAGGACACCGTGAATCCGGGATATTGAGGAACGTGGCCACACAGTGACTGAGAGACAGATCTAGGTCCTTTAGTGACAGGTTGCTCTGCTTCTAGAACACTCCTGAGAAAATATGTGCTAAGACAGTGGTTCTCAACCTTCCTAATGCTGCCCATCCATACCATAAAATTATTTCATTGCTACTTCAAAACTGTAATTTTGCTACTGTTATGAACCATAATGTAAATATCTTATATTCAGGATATCTGATATGTGACCCCTGTGAAAGTGTCCAAGGGGGTCACTACCCATAGGTTGAGAACCACTGTGATAGGCACTCTGGAAAGCAGGGTCTTTGATGCTGTGCTATCTGAACCAGCAGAGCTCTCAATGACAAAACCAGACCATCTATTGGCACAAATAAAAGCTCTAGATCAGGCTATTAAGTCTGAAAAAAAAAAGGTAAGAAAAAAGGTTGGAGATATTCTATTATAGCTCTTGGAAGACTAAAACAAGAGGACCATCATGAGTTCAAGGGCAACCTAGGCAGTAGAGTATTGTGGGGCGGGGGGGATTGGGGAGAAAGAAAGGAAGAGGGAAAAAAAAATCAATACAGCATATAAGGACATTATCTGACTGCTGACTGGCCCCCATGGGGGAGGGCAAAAAACAAGGGCACACCTTGGTAGGATAGCTGTGGAAATTGAAAATTAAAAAATTAAATTTCGGGGTTGGGGATTTAGCTCAGTGGTAGAGTGCTTGCCTAGCAAGCGCAAGGCCCTGGGTTTGGTCCTCAGCTCCGGGGAAAAAATAAAAAATAAAAAAAAATTAAATTTCATGCCTGTGCCCACTCTTTTGTTTAGTTCTTAGAAGGCATGAGTTTGTGCATTTAGGGGAGACATGTACAACAACAATCCCAGGACACTGGGGTCAGGGGTCTTGCTCAGCCGTGGAGTGTGTCCTTGGCACACGGGACTTGGGTTCAGTTCCTAGAACCAAAACTCCAAAATAAAACCCGAACTCCCCCAAGCTGGCCCCAGTAAAGGTGGATTCTGTCACCTCTCTGGGTGTATTCAGCACAGATGAGTTGTGACCTGTGTGTTCATAGGTCTTGCTTCTCTGTGCGGCAGGTACCTGATGAGACTGTATTATAATGTGTGGATGCAGCGCTCCCCCCGACTCTGTGAGATATCAGACAAGCACCTGACTGTCAGGCTCTGTCCCACAGCCTTGCACTCCACCTCTCCATGTGTGCAGATGGCTCAGCTGTGGAATCAAGTCGGCCAGACGAGCAGCGCCCATCTGTCCTTCACATTCTCTAAACCCGGTGCCTACTTTGGCCCTGGTTGGTAGATGGCTGCATTTTTGGATTCTTACTCTCCATTGGCTCCCATGGCTGTGTCACCCCCAGAGCCCACACACTCTGCAGTCCCTCACTACCTGGCTGGAAGACGAAGACTTCTTTCTTTCAGTCTTACTTTCGGCTTTACACTCATTCTTATCACCCGACCAAGTGGAACCATCAAAACTGGATTTTGACCTGGGGAAATAAAACCCACAGAGATTACACAAGGAACTGTCTGTGCCACTCATTATAAACCCTCACTGCTGTACCATGTCACGCGAGAGACTGACATTAGTTTTCTTCTTCTAGATACAGATCAGAGCTCACTACACTCTGAGGGCATTTGCGTATCACATGACCGGGATGAACTCAGCAGGCTTCCATGATGAACTACAGAAAGGGCATTTAAGATGTGAAAGTAATTATATCGGTTCAACAGTGTTTCTAATCAGTAGAAAGAGGAGTCCTTGAGGCCCATTACTCAATAAAATTACAGCTGAAGCTCAATCAAGGAATATTTTTGTTTCACAATCCATTAATATTTAATAAGAATTAACTAAGTGGAGCATTGTGCTGAAGGCCTTAGGCACACAAGACCGTCTTTATCCTTAGAGAGCTTGTGGGCACATGCATCAAACATTTCTTTTTCTTCTTCTTTTTGTTAAGGGCAGTGCATGCCGGACATGGTGGTGCATGTCTGTGGTGCTAGCACACGGAAGGCTAAGGCATGAGGCTTTGGATAAGGGGGTCTGACAGTTTGGTTTCCCATTTGCTTTCTGGTCCTGCTCACGGTGCCTGCAGGGAGTGAGAAGAACACACTGAGAAGTCTCAGAAAGCAATACTGTGTAAGGAAGTGCTCCACCCACCGAGGGTGGTGCTCCACACGGCTGTGCCTTTTCCAGATCATCAAAGGTAGCATTGTCTGTCCCATTTGCCCACAGTCCACACCTCTTCAAAAAGTCTCCCTGTTTCTGCAGTTTGGTTGGCAGGGATGAATGCATTTGAGGCCACCCTGGGCTACACCGGATCTTCCAAACACAAGAGTGGGGTTTGGAAAGACAGCTTTAGTGGGTAAAGAGTGAGTGTTATTAACGCATGAGGACCCAGTCTTGGACCCCCAGTACCCACGTAAAAAGCCAGGCGTGTCTGTGTGAGTCTGTAACCTCAGCACTGGGCTGGGTAGAGATAAGGGGTTTGCTGGGTTTATTTCCACTGGCCTAGCCGAAAATGGTGGACTCCATGCTCAGCGAGAGACCCTGTCGAAAGGAATAAGATGAAGAGAGAGAGAAAAGGACACTTGAACTCATCCTCTGGTCTCAGTGTATACACATGGGCTCACATAACCTTTCCCACTGTGTGCACACAAGGCATACCACACAGACAGACACCATCATAAAAGCCGAGTCTTCCCTTGTCTGTTAAAGGCAGAGGCTAGAACTCTGGAATCTTGGTTGCAGGCTGATTTAAGCCTGGCTCTCCACTTTAAGCAGATGTGTGTGAGTCTGTGCATTATCTTCAACCCTGTAGCTGAGAACAGCCATTTCAAAGTGGAAAGCGTGTATGAGTCCTAGAATTGATGCACACACGTGTTTTATAATTATGTAGTTGCTTTATTGCTAGTGGCTGGAAATAGAATACAGAAGGTCCATAATTTGACACAGTTTCTTAAACTGAAACTACTTATTTGGTTCAAAGTAGATCTAGGAGGAATCTGAATGAATTCAAATGCCACTGAGGGACAGACAGTAGATGTAGATGCTGGTTTTCTCTGCTATGAGAACATAAGCTATACAATGTTTAGGCTTCTCCCAGCAGTTTATGATCCATAAATCAGGAAAAGGACCTCTCAGCAACTCACAGTAGACGGACTTGACCAGCTCTGGACTAGCTAAAATGTTCCCTGGGAATTCTGGGATTATTATTATTTTTTTTTTAAACTATGAGTTTAGTTTAAACTAAAAAAGATAACTATTTTTACAAATGTCAAAAATAATAATGACATTTAGATAGGTATGACAGTGCCCGACTGCAATCCTAGTATTTGGGAGACTGAGACAGGAGGATCATGAATTTAAGGCCATCCTGGGGAATATAGTGAGTTATAAGCCTTATCTACACAGTACCTCAAACACAAACAATAACAACCAAACAATGCCGGGTGTGGTGGTGCATACACTTAACCCGAGCATTCCGGAGGCAGAGGCAAATGGATCTCTGTGAGTCTGAGGCTAGCCTGGTCTACACAGAGAGACCCTGTCTCAAAACAAACACACATCAAGAAAACAAAATGACAGTCGCAAATAAAATAAGGATGGAATGCATCACTTCTGTTGGTTCAACGCATGTTATTGAAATTGGAAGGTGGCAGGCAGATGTTCTGAAGGACTATGCAGGGTAGGCAAATACAGTAAGAAGGCCACCTCTCTCTTTAAGGGCTTGAAAGGCACAGTGGCACAGAGGCGGCTCTGTGGTGCAGACGGGAAGCTTCTTTGCATAGTACTGATTTCTCCGCATCTTCTCGGCCATGGTAGTCTCACTTCCTACAGCTGCCCACAAGCAAGACCAAAGCCCAGTGCTAAATGAAGGCACATGACAAACGGTTAAGAATTTCCAGACATCGTGAGCAGAGCGTTAGTGCCCGGCCCCTCTGCACCACTGCCAGGCCGCATACCCTCGTGGTTCCCCACATCTCCTACTGATGCACGCACAGTTCTCATTTGAAGCCTGGGGAAGTCAGAAAGAACCCAAGCATTTGCAAGGTAACTCCCCAGTCAGTCACAGCGAAAGAACTGTGAGAGCGCACACATTGTGCCAATATTTTTTTTTTTTTTTTGGTTTTTCGAGACAGGGTTTCTCTGTGTAGCTTTGCACCTTTCCTGGAGCTCACTTGGTAGCCCAGGCTGGCCTCGAACTCACAGAGATCCGCCTGGCTCTGCCTCCCGAGTGCTGGGATTAAAGGCGTGTGCCACCAACGCCCGGCTTTTTTTTTTTTTT
>CABHPQ010173933.1:37036-54147 GCA_902168405.1 Peromyscus aztecus | reverse complement strand
TTGCTTTACATCTAGTATCCACTTATGAGTGAGTACATATCATGTTTGTCTTTCTGAGTCTGGGTTACCTTACTCAGGATGATTTTTTTCTAGTTCCATCCATTTGCCTGCAAACCTCATGATGTCATTGTTTTTCTCTGCTGAGTAGTACTCCATTGTGTATATGTACCACATTTTATTTATCCATTCTTCAGTTGAAGGGCATCTAGGTTGTTTCCAAATTCTGGTTATTACAAATAATGCTGCTATGAACATAGTTGAGCATGTGTCCTTGTGGTATGATTGAGCAATAGCCAAAAATATACAATGGAAAAAAGAAAGCATCTTCAACAAATGGTGCTGGCATAACTGTATGTCAACATGTAGAAGACTGCAAATAGATCCATATCTGTCACCGTGCACAAAACTTAAGTCCAAGTGGATCAAAGACCTCAACATAAATCCAGTTACTCTCAACCTGATAGAAGAGAAAATAGGAAATAGTGTTGAATGCATTGGCACCGGAGATCACTTTCTAAATATAACACCAGTAGCACAGACACTGAGAGAAACAATTAATAAATGGGACCTCTTGAAACTGAGACGCTTTTGTAGGGCAAAGGACACAGTCAACAAGACAAAACGACAGCCTACAGAATGGGAAAAGATCTTCACCAACCCCACATCTGACAGAGGGCTGATATCCAGAACATGTATCAGAGTTTTAAAAAAAAACATAAACTTCGGGTCAGCGAGATGACTCTGGGAGTTGACATGCTGGTTCCCAAGCTTGATGATGAGTTACATCCCTAGGACCCACATGGTGGAAAGAGATAATCAACTCCTGCAAGCTGTCCCCAGACCACTACATGCATGCACGCTCCTACATGCGCACATGCGCGCATGTACACACACACACACACACACACACACACACACATTTGTACCTTATCTCCATAGATTAGCATATCTAAAAACATGCCCCAGTGGTTTGGGAGCACCACGTGAAATCTGTGATAGGCTCACTCCTTCGTTTAAAAACAGAATTTAATGGTATTCTGCATGAGAGCAGATGTACATACAAATTCAAGCACACAAAACTGCACCCTTTGCAAATGGATGGAACTAGAAAAAAAAAAACATCCTGAGTGAGGTAACCCAGACCCAGAAAGACAAACACATATGTACTCATTCATAAGTGGATATTAAATATAAAGCAAAGGATAACCAGACTACAATCCACAACCCCAGAGAAGCTAGGTAGCAAGGAAGACCCTAAGAGGGATATGCATGGATCGCCCTAGGAAGGGGAAATAGATAAGACCTCCTGGGTAAACTGGTAGTGTAAGGAGAGGAGGGAGCGGGGAAGCAGGGATGGGGGATGAGAACATGAGGGAATGGGATGGTCTAGTTGGGGGAGGGGCAGAGAGGGAGAACAATGAAAGAGATATCTAGACAGAGCGAGCCATTATGAGGTTAGAGAGAAACCTGGTGCTAGGGAAACTCCCAGGAATCCACAAGGATGACCCCAGCTAAGACTCTTAGCAATAGTGGAGAGGATGCCTCAACTGCCCTTCCCCTGTGATCAGATTGATGACTACCCAAATTGTCATCATAGAGTCTTCATCCAGGGACTGATGGAAGCAGATGCAGAGATCCACAGCTAAGCACTGGGCGGAGCTCCTGGAGTCCAGTCGAAGAGAGGGAGGAAGGATTATATGAGCAAGGGGGGTCAAGATCATGATGGGGAAACCCACAGAGACAGCTGACCTGAGCTAGTAGGAGTTTAAGGACTCTGTACTGACAGCTGGGGGACCTGCATAGAACCGAATTAGGCCCTCTGAATGTGGGTGACAGTTGTGTGGCTTAGGCAGTTTGTGGGACCCCTGGCAGTGGGACCAGGATTTATCTCTAGTTCATGAACTGGCTTTCGGAGCCCATTCCCTATGGAAGGATAGCTTGCTAAGCCTTGATGCAGGGAGGAAGGGGCTTGGTCCTGCCTCTACTTGATATGCCAGACTTTGTTGACTCCCCATGGGAGGCCTTACCTTCTCTGAGAAGTGGGTGGGGGGGGGGGAAAGGGAGAGGTAGGGAGAAGGGGAGGAGAAGAGGGGGAGGGAGGGGAACTGTGGTTGGTATGTAAGTGGGAAAAAAACTTTTAAATAAAAAAAAAAATGTGCCCTTTGATGGCTACTGGCCCCTTGAAGGTTATGGGGCAGGAAAGTCACTGTCTTGAGTAGTATGAAGCCACTGGCAAGCTGCCCGTGTTCCCATAGAAAAGTCCACACCCATGCCCTGGTTAGACTCAGTGGGTCACAAAAACAAAAACAAAGACACAGTAGTGGGATGGGTAGTTAAGAGAGAGGTGGTTGGAATGACCAGAATACTATACACATGTATGACATTGTCAAAGAAAAAGTTAATTTCTTTTTTTTTTGTTTTTTTTTTTTTTGTTTTTTCGAGACAGGGTTTCTCTGTGTAGCTTGGGTGCCTGTCCTGGATCTCACTCTGTAGACCAGGCTGGCCTCGAACTCACAGAGATCCACCTGGCTCTGCCTCCCGAGTGCTGGGAATTAATTTCTAAAAAGAAGCTTAGGTTTGTCAACTCCAAAACCAACTTCAGTTTACATGTATTTTCCTTTAAAGAAACTGAGTGGCTAGGGCAACTGGCAGTAATTACAAATAATTATTAATTCATATAATTGTATGGATTTTCATTAATTGTGAAGTAACAAGTTTTAAAGAAAAATACCATTGAAAATTCATGAACATTGGATCTAACTAACATTTCTTGCATCTTTAATTAAAAGACTCCCAAAAGGCCATGAGTTCGAGGCTTACCTAGTCTACATATAAGTCCCAGGCCAGCCAGAGTTACACAGTAAGACCCTATTTGAAAAAGAAAGAGAGAGAGAGAGAGAGAGAGAGAGAGAGAGAGAGAGAGAGACTTGCAGAAGATATATTTTTAAGAAAGCATGAAATGCAGTATCACATTGCATTAGTTTTTTAAATATCTAACCAAAGTGTAGAAACAGGAATCACCACTCATGCTAAAAATACAATCCACTCATTCTCTTGCCAAAGCAATCTTCTCTGAGACTGGCTTTGAATAGTAAATATATTCAATGGCTTCTTTTGTTTTTGTTAAAAGTCTTTCACCCTCGATTTTTCCAAGTGCTTTTCAAAACCATTCCTAACTCTACAAATAGCAAATGATTGGGGCCAAAACCATCCAATTAAATTGAATAAAACTGTACTTCCTTTTCGTTATCTCACCCAAATTTGAAAGTGAGTCCCCCTTCCCATTTATGTTAGTTTACAAAGGATGCTGCAACAACTCTCACACACTGACAGCCTTAAACAATAGAAATGTGTTGTCTCGCACGTCTGGGCATAGGAAGTCAGGCTCAAGACAATGGCCAGGTTGCCCCTTTCTGAGATCTGTGTGGAATTATGTTTTCTAGGCCTTTCTTCCTGGTGTATAACTTGTTCCTGGGTCCCTTCACATGGCCTTCTTCCTGTCAGTGTGTCTGTGTTCAAGTTTACCTTTTTTTTTTTAATAACAATACAAGTTGTGTCATATGAGAACCCATGTGAAGATTCTATCTCCAAATAAGAACAAAATGTTACTGGATGTTGGGATGTCAGCCTGTGAATTTAGGGGTCAGGAGTGGCACACAGTTTAGCACACAACACCATCATAAAGCTTTTCACTCTGTAGAAATTTTCTTCATGTATCCAGACATGGTGACACGCATTTGTGATTCCAGGATTCAGAAGACTGAGGCAGGAGGATGACTATGAGTCTAGAGAGCAGATATAAGTGACATGAAAAGGGAAACAAGGAAAATGGGGAGTTGGGGTGTCTGGCTGGTTTTATGTCGATCTGACATAAGCTAGAGTCGTTTTTGAGAGAGGAGTCTTCAATTCAGACAATGCCTATATTGCACTGGCCTCTACGGATGCCTGTGGTACATTTTCTTGATTGATGACTGATGTGGGAGGGTCCAGATCTCTGGGGTTGTGCCACCCCTGGGCTGATGGTTTTGGATGCTATAAGCAAGCAGGCTAAGCAAGCAATGAGCTAGCAAGTCAGTAAGCAGTTTTTTTCGGTGGCCTCTGCTTCAGTTCCTGCCTATAAGTTCTTCCCTGACTTCCCTCTGTGATAGACTGTTCCCTAGAAGTGTAAAATAAAATAAGCCCTTTTCTCCCCAAGTTTCTTTTGGTCATGGTTTTTAAGCAGGGGAGGGGGGTCAATACAACAGGAGAGTGAGGGGGAAGGAAAAAACAACACTAAGGATGTTTGAAAAGGCTGTAAGGAATCATACTGTTTTTATTCACCCAAAATTATGTATAATACACTTAAGTGTTTGTATATGCATCTACATCAAGTTTAAAGGAGGTTATGCCACTTGGACTGTCAGTGTTCCCTACAAGAAACATAGACTATGTAACAACAACAGCAAAAATACCAGAAAAAAAAAAACACCCTTTAGTTATTGGTCCTGGGGAATGGGTGTCAAGATACGCCAAAGCAGTTGGCACTAGTGCATCCCAGAGGTGGTTGCATACCCTTTTGCTGAAGACACTACGTACTTCAGACATAGGGCTTGGCAGATTTGAGCAAAACCTGGCCTGAAAACCTCCTCCCTGAGCACTAGCTTTCAAGGGCGGGGGGTAACTATGCAAGCGATCAAGACAGAGGAGCAACCAATAGTCATACCCAGCTGTGACACCTAAGAACCTAAGAGCAAGGTAATCATTCCTGGAACTGTAAATCTAGCCGACTACCTATAGCTAGTGTAATGGATCTTAGAAGAGAACCTATTACCTCACTTTCCTAAACCAGCAGAGTTCCTAACTGCACTCTAAGTACTCAGCCTTATAACCACAGGCAAATGTAGCTCTCACCCTCATCAAAGAAGCTTCTCTTTGCAAGCAATGGAGACCATTACAGGAAACCACAACTGGCCAAAATGCAACGAACAGGGCATTTCCAGCCCCAAGCGATATAGCTACAACACAACTCTTACACCTAAGGTCTGGAAAACATCATAGGAAAGTGAGTGGAAAGAGTATAAGAACCAGAAGACCAGGAAATCTGCTGTGAGGTTGTGTCTCCTAGAAATGATACGGAAGCTAGGCCCATAAGACCTCGCCTAAACAAGACCTGAAAAAGTACAACATCAACAGACATGCTAACATGGAGGGGAGAAATCGCTCAGGGCCCCACTGCTAGCCAAAGAATTATAGGCAACTAAGGAATGGGGAGAGTTGGAGAATCAGTCTTCCCCAGGGGTGAGCTCCCTAATTGGTTACCCAATATCACGTGGGCCTTGAAATCATACACAAGCAAGCAACACTAAGTGAACTCAGCAGTTGTATTTGTATTCATCTGTGTGTGTGTGTGTGTGTGTGTGTGTGTGTGTGTGTGTTTAACAATGATAGTTAAAGAAAAAGAGTCCATATATTTGAGAAGGAAGGAGAGGTGACAGGGGACATGGGAGGGGATGAAGAGAAGAAAGGGAAAGGAAGAAATGGAGTAGTGATATAAATACAAAATTATATTTTAATTTTTCAAAATTAAAAAAAAATTAAACAAACAAAAAAATTCTCCATGTTAGCACTCAACCCTAAATGGGGATATCTTCATCAAATCCAAGGCTCAGGGATTTGTGCAGAAGAGAAAGCAGAAAAAAAAAAAAAAAAAAAAAAACGTAAGATTCAGAGGGCTGATGCACATATGACCTCAGAAACTGTGACATTGCATACAAGACCTGCACAAATTCAAGCCAGACAAAATCCCAGCATGGAGAACAGGTAGTGGGTACAAAGTCCCACTCCTAAAAAAGAACCTGTACTTGACACCTGCTGGGAGAGGGAAAATCATGCTCAGAAGTACTTGACCTACACGAAATGGACTCCATGTTTTCTTGTGTACCCTTTTTGCTATTGTTATGGTTTGGTGGCTTTTGTCTTTCTGTCTTTGTTTTGCTTGTCTGTTTTGAGAGAAAAGATCATGAAGCTACGTGGAAAGGGAGATGAGGAGGATCTAGGAGGACTTGGGGGTGGGGAAAGAATATGATCAAAATCTATTGTATGAAATTTTTAATAATTTTAAACTGTAATAAAAATTTGAAAAGGAAAGAAATCTATTAATAGATTTCATTATATTAAAATCTATAATTTCCCCAAACTAATTTTTTAAATTTTTTAGATTGCATGGCATTATAATCCTATGGATATAACAGTGGCTCACTTACCTTGCAGTAGTCAACAGCTCTCTAATTGGACCTACAACCTGATCAGCCAGAGGAATACCACGCCTGATCCTGGAAACTGAGCTCAGTGCTAGTGAAATCATGGATGGATATTGGAGAAGACTCTGCAACCACTAATTTACTATGCCAACATAATCCCTAACAACAATCAATCAATCTTTAGAAAAGTTCTTCTCCATGTTAAAAATAATACTATGAAAGTAAAATATTGGACCATGTCCATATGGGTGTGAGCAGCTAGTGTAAGATGAAAACAATAAGTTTACATATAAACAAGGCATCATCCAAGCAGAGCAGATTAGCTTTATCTTAGAGGATAATATAAAAAGCCTACGTCAGAACTCTTGTGTTGCAAGTGACAGAAAGTCCAACTCAAATTTAGCTTACTCTAAAAAGAAATATTGCCTGGCAATGGTGGCTCATGCCCTGAATCCCAGCACTTGGGAGGCAGAGGCAGGTGGATCTCTGTGAGTTCGAGGCCAGCCTGGTCTACAGAGTGAGTTCCAGGACAGGCACCAAAACTACACAGAGAAACCCTGTCTCAAAAAAGAAAAAAAAATTATAAAATAAAAGGAAATACCTTGGCTTCTCTAACTGAAAGTCCAGGATAAGACTGGGATGAGGCCTGTCTGGATTCAGTGGGTAACAGAACAGAGGTTTTCTCCATTGCATTACTCAGATCTACCTTTTGTTACTAATTTGTCTCCTCTGATTTGATGTACGAGGTGGGGGGGAGAAATTTTCCCATCACATCCTTCAGCACTGACTGTGCTCTTACCGTCTCAGTTCTGGTCTTGTGCTCATATTAATCCTGGTGGGCAGGGAAGGGAGACACACAAACAGATCAGCAGTGATGGTATCAGTTCTAACCAAGTTGGTAAAACTGGGGGAGAAAGAGACTCCTGTATCATCATCACCCTTGTGTGACCAGAGCCGAGCTAAATAGATGCAGGGGTCCAAAGACAAAATCTCAAGCGCCAATTCAGAGACCAGAGGATCAGCTTGGGAACAGAGAGTCTTTCCTTACACAAGGTTTATCAACTTAAAAAAATCTTAGCAAAGAATTGTAAGGACCCGTCAAAATTCTTAAGAAATGCAGAATTTACCTGTAAAATAGCAGCTAAGCCTCTGATTTTGCTTACTAAAATCTTATATTAATTATACCTACGTGGAGGAGATCCCAAACTGAAAATAATGGCTTTAATTTGTTGAGACCATATAACAAGCAAAAGTCAAGCACGCACCACAGACAGGTAACAGCTGAAAGAGAAAATCAATCAGTCAATTAATAAATAAATCTTTCCTCCCAGCTGGCCTGTTTTTCTGTATTGAACAGTCAAATTTGTCCTCTAACTAATTCATGAAAGAGAAAACAATATTTTGTCCAGTAAAAAAGAAAAAAAGAAAACTTTTCAAAATTGTATTTGAAGTCCTTAGATACTGATTTGGTTAAGAGAGTGAATAAATCAGGGAAAATGGCATTTCAGAGTTTGCACTCTGAGACTGTGTAAGGTGCTGTGACAAATTAATGGCTGTCTTAACTCCTATCGCTTGTGTGTTTACTGACTTGTGTTTAGGACCTAGACTTTGGAACAAAATCCATGATTATGTAAAACGGTTTCAGTGAGAGATGAGCTACCTTTTCTAGTACAGCTTGGGGCATTCTTTGTTCCTTGACTTCTTTTATTTCCTACTTTAAGATCAACCGAGTAGATTCTCAAGATGGTCTCAGTCTTTAGATTTGTTGAGCAGCTTTGTTCATCCTCTGAAGGAAGAGACAAACTAAACGATCATGACCCATTTCATTATTTTTAAGGAAGAAGTTTGGTCTACTGTAATGTGAGTGAGTGTGAGTGTGAGTGTGTGTGTGTGTGTGTGTGTGTGTGTGTGTGTGTGTGTGTGTGTGAAGTTCCTTCCACCTATCTGATCTGCTTAGGGGAGGTTCTCTTTCTGCACAGATGTCTCTATTCTTCCTCTATTTGTCTATCAAAGAACATTTGTCTGTCAAAGAAATTTGGAGAAAAGTAGAAAGGATCAGACCAGGCAAAAAGAACACTTTGGACTTTCCCACGCATGAAATTACCAAGTTGCCTACAGTGCACACCAAAGAACCAGCTGAAAGTGGTTAAGAAGTGTCAGCAATTTTCAATGTGTTACTAATTATTTCTGTACCTCATCAAGCACTCAGCGCTTTTATTCTTGGTAAGCATGACTCACTCTCTTTATTCATTCATCACCTCCATCAACTCTTTCTACTATAGTTACTGTGGGCTTCATCAGAAAAGTGGCAAAAGGGGGGTGGGGTGCTAGGTCCTGGATGTCATTGAGAGTCACCTTTCAGCCATATCTCCCCAGAGCCATGGCCTGCTACCTCTTACTCTGTTCCTTGTCTTTAGTTGGAAGATGGAGAGATGAGTGTGAAGTTGCTAAAACTCTAACTCCAGCTTCTGCATGTGTGCTATATGAGCTTTGGCTTGAACAAAATGTTCCAGCGCCTTCCAAACACTGAAGTTATAAGGCAAGGTGTCCATCTGTGTGTGTAGGCATACTTTCATTTTTTAAGTATGTATCCATGAATTCAGGGACTCCCATTGTATACATAAAGGCCTGGTACCTAAACCATAGGCTGTGTTCAATAGATAGATGTTAAATAAATAAGTAAATGAAAGAATATACAATGTGAAACATACAGAGCAAATACAAAGGATCATTTCAGCAATTACAGCGATGAAGTATCTCTCAGGAAAATAAATTTTATTATTAGAAGAACAATGCTCAATTGAGCACTTGAATGAATGTCTAGGTTGTTACAGGATAAATCAGAAAACATCTACCAAACTTCCTAAACAAGACCCATAAGACTAGGGAGGGTATGGCCTCAAGGGAGATGCCCAGAAGCAAAGGACAGAGGAAACTGGGTAGCAGCAGAGTCATAGAGGATCTAGCAGAAATCAAATCATGCTGTTGAGTTTTATAATTCTTCAATATATAATGTGCCTGTAATGAAGCATTCTTCTGCCCCCTGTAAACTATTGAGGAAATCCTACAATTTGCACTCCGGTGGGGTTTTCTGTTGGGGGACTTGAAAGTTCTGCCACTTCTTTTCCTGTTGTACATTTGGCTGAGCAAAGACAGCTCGTAAGGAAAATGAATTTCCCTTCTGGGGAGTGAAATTAAAGAAATCTTGGGAAGCCTGGTAGATTAGAAAGGTCATGAGACATAGGACACTATTCAGTTCTTTCCAGATCAGACGATACAGAAAGACCAAGCTGTCATCTGAGCTCCATGACACTCACTGGGTGTAAGGATGAAATTCCTGAGAGATCTAGGACAAGGTCCCAAATGTTTCCTGTGCGGCTTTCAGTTCCCAGTAAACCAACCCCTCTCATCACCAGCACACTGCTCTGAGCTTGATACCCTTCTCATGATCAGCTTTCTGGTTATAGTCATTGATTACTATGCTACCTAACATTTATTAAAGTGGCTCAATGTGGCAGTCATGGTATCAAGCAGTTAGCAATTGTCACATTTATAGGTATTCACCTACAGCACTCTCATGAGACTAAAATGCTATGCCTGTAAAAGTATAGTTAATGTCCATTTGTCAATAAGTGAACGTATATTAATAGCTAATATTTACTGAGCCTTATGGTAAGTCACTGTCCCGAGTACTTTTTATGTGTAGATGCCCTGAGTCTTAGGGCAAGCCTGTCAAGCAGAGAAAGAAACTGAATCACAAAGAGGTTAAAGGCTTGCCTGCAACTGGAGTCTTAAACAAAGTGGAGTGGCCCCAGATTCTAAAGCTTTAGCTACACTGCCTTCCAAATGCTTGACCTGAGGAAAACAGGGCTTGGAAAAGCTCAGTAGCTTATCCAGGCTCTAACCCAACAAGTGAGAACATGGGACTCAAACTCAAGTCTGGTGGTCTTCAAAATCCACACTCTGTTGTGCTTTCTCAGAGAGAGAGCAAGGAGAGAAAGAATTAACTGACCTACAACTGGGTATTGAAGAGCAGAGTCCAAATCTTCTTCAAGCTCTCATATATAGGTGTAACTACCAAGGCCACTCCACGTAGTTAAAAGGAAGATTTATTTAGTGGGTAACTTACAAATGAAGGGATAGATAGGTGGCGGGTTCTGGAAAAGACGCAGCTTAGTCCAGTGGTGTTCTCTGGAGAACTCTCCTCAGTCTCCTCTCGCGTCCAGGTCCAGCAAAACAAGAGAGCACGGCATGTCCCGATCTCAGGTCTTCAGGCCCTCCCTTGGCCCCGCCTTGTAGGCGTGATAGTTACAGAAGCCTTAATGGGGGTTGGAACTTCCAGACCAAAGCTGGAATGGCTACCCACTACATCTCACCCTTTTTGTCTAAATAAGAAGGTTCTAACTTAATACAAGATTATATACAAAGGAATGGTTATCAAACGTCCAACGGCTCGAGTTTCCACCTTAAACCTTAAAATATTTAATAACCAATTCTAAACAGAGCCAAAACCAGGTTCCTGTTTCATGTCTCATACGGCAGCTAGACGCCACAAAACGCGGATTTCAACTACTGGCGGGTTCCTGGCTATGTGGTAGATTTAGCCTTTACTATTATTAAAAAAAAAAAAAAAAAAAAAAAAAAAAAAAAAAAAGGTTTCTGGGCTACACGCTGCTTTGATAAAACCATAGACCCACTATTTCTGAGAGTTGATTGCTCCCAGAACTGGGGAAAACAAACCACCACCATGTTGGGAAGCTAAAGTGGGCAGAGCCAGCAGCCACAGCACTGTTTCAGTCTTAGAATGCTGCGGTTTAAAGCAATAAGTTCACAATAAGACTGATTCAGATGGAATAGTTTACAATGTATGTAAAAATGTACGTAGGCTTAAAAGACAAAAAAATATATATACAGTTATATAAACAAATAGATAGTTTTTAAAAATAAAGTCTTTAAAATAAGCCACGTAAAGATGGCTATCACACAGAAAATCTGGATTATGTTCTCTTTGATATTCGTAACTGAAAAAAAAACATTTGATTGTAAAAGCTGTTGAGTTATGCCAAAATGTAAATTTTAAAGGTACTTTGACTTCAAAATTTGGATGTAAGGATATGTTGCTTTGGAAAAGAAGTTCTGCTTTTGTTTCCACAGAAAGCCAGAGGCTATGGATTTGTTCCAGATTAAGATACATCAGGTTTGACCAGCCAAGACCACCTGAAAGGTCTCCAATGACACCATGGCCCAGATGATCCAACATCTAAAACCATCTCAAGGCAACTGGCTCAGACGATACACCCTCACAGACTACTCCATAATCCTAAAATTTTCTTTGTGTCCCCATAAGATACAGCGCCCCCCTCCAGCAGGAAGTAGTAAGAAAATCTATGCCCAAATTCCCAAATATACCAAGCTGGCTTTGGAGATGGAATGGGCTCACTCCCTCTCTAAACCCAGACATATTCCTAAAATAAAAGGTTAAAAGATTCTTTTCTCCCATATCAGAAGAGCCCTCTGGTATGGGATAGAGAAAAACCAATATTTTTATTTAAAACAGGTTAATTATAAATGTTATCTCTTTCTAAAAAAAGGGGGGTATGATATAGATATATAGGATATAGAGATGATAGGATAAAAGGGTAGATTAATGAATCTACTTTTAAAGAGCAACAACTTGTTTAAGATGTTTTACATTGATATAAATTTTAGTTTATTGATACAAACTTAAAGTTGATTTTGTTATACTGTATGTATATTTCTACTTTTGTATGAGGTATTATGTTTATGTAACTCGTTTAAAATTGTAATGGATAATTAAGAAATAGATTAATAATTAGTCATCTATGATAATCATATCTGTAGCCATGTTAGTTAAGTCTTCTAGGTATACATAGATATATTTCAGATAGATAGGTAATCTTCAAATACTTCAAAGAACTACAGAATATGGCATTTAAAAAATTTTTAAAAATTTAGACTTTCTGGACAGTGAGACACGTCTGCTCCTGGCAGCACCAATTTACTTCAGAGAGGAGGATGGGCATCGAAGACACTCCATGTAAAGTTTATCTTCACCTTGGCAAAAATAGCCATTTGGGCAAAAAACTGTTCTTGCCTGGACTACTTGATCGACTGGACATGCAGACCCATAAGAAGGTGACCACTAAACTTTGCTTGACAAAATGGTCCTTCAGATTCCTGCTTTGCAGAGAAAACTGCCAGACATTCTACAGGACACAGAGAAAAGTGACTGAGAGACTCTAGGCCTGTGAGCTGAAGACAAATGCCCCAACTTTACAAGAAAACTTTGGATGACTGTCCAGGCTGTCAGCTGTCCCTGTCTACCCTGCAAGACTCCCAAAAGTTGCTTACATCCTTCTCCCATTTCTCAGGTAGTATTATATCCTTCTGAGGTCTTTGATGTGGTTGAAGACTAGATAGTTGTAATTTCCTCAGTTATGATAAAAGATAAGTTAGATATAAAACCTTAAACTCACAAATATAAGATAGATAGGATATCTTCTTTAATATTGTAACTGTAATTCTTGCTTGATAATTGTTTTGTTATATGTAATTTTACTATGTTAAAGTTAAAACCTTCCTTTTTGAAAAAGAAAAAAAGGGGAAGTGCTGTGGGATGTTCTGTATGACAAATATGTTAATAAATAAAGCACTGATTGGCCTGTAGCCAGACAGGAAGTATAGGCGGAACTAACAGAGAGGAGAATTGAGGGAACAGGAAGGTGGAGAGGAGACACTGCCAGCCACCGCCAGGACAAGCAGCATGTAAAGATGCCAGTAAGCCACAAGCCACGTGGCAAGGTATAGATTTATAGAAATGGGTTAATTTAAGATATAAGAACAGTTAGCAAGAAGCCTGCCATGGCCATACAGTTTATAAGTAATATAAGCGTCTGAGTGATTATTTTATACGTGGGTTGTGGGACTGCAGGACTTGTGGGACCTGGAGAGAAACTCTCCAGCAACACTCATAAAAGTTCAGAACTTCTACATAAAACTTAGAAACTCCCCCCCAAAAAAATCCCAAAAAGACATAGAAGAACCGTATCAGGGGTTGAAGGAGACACGGCCCCAATAGGCTCAGGTATTTGAGAACTTGGTCCGCAGTTGTTGGTACTGCTTGGTGAGGTAATGGGGAAGATACAGCCTTGCTGGATGAAGTATGTCATTGGGGGACAGGATTCATAGTCTTGTCCCATTCCCAGCTTACTCTCTGCTTCCTGTTTATGGTTCAAGATAAGATCTCTGAGCTGCCTGCTCCAGCTTCCTGCTGCCATACCTCCACTACTACCATAACCTCTCCCTTGGGGACCAAAAGCCAAAATAAACTCCTTTATAAGTTGTTTTCGGTCATGGTGTTTTTATCACAGCAACAGAAAAGTAACTAATACAAAAGGGGAGCCAGAAGGATTGGAGAGAATTTTTTAAAAATAATAGATGTATCAGGGCTTGAGCGTTCATGAGCATACAGCCAGTACAGTCACATGAACTCTATACTCAAGAGTCCTGCATGTGGGACTGCATAGTCCTGCAGCCACTATTGTGGTGATATTGTGTTCTTCAATATATTGTGCACCCTAATAAACTCATCTGAGGTCAGAGAACAGAACAGTCACTAGATATAGAGGCCAGAAAATGTGTTCTTCAATATATTGTGCACCCTAATAAACTTATCTGAGGTCAGAGAACGGAACAGTCACTAGATATAGAGGCCAGAAAATGCTAGCATTCCTAAGGCAGAGATCCATCCGGATCTCTGAGTTCAAAGCCACACTGGAAACAGCCAGGCATGGTGACACACGCCTTTAATCCCAGGAAATGATAGCAGGAAGCAGAAAGGTATATAAGGTGGGAAAACCAGGAACTAGAGCTGGTTAAGCTTTTAGGCTTTCGAGCAGCACAGTTCAGCTGAGAGGCATCCAGTCTGAGGAAACAGGATCAGCTGAGGAATTGGCGAAGTGAGGTTAACTGTGGCTTGTTCTGCTTCTCTGATCTTCCAGCATTCACTCCAATAACTGGCACTGGGTTTGTTTTTATTAATAAGACCATTTAAGATTCGTGCTACACACTATCGTGATATAATGATCTAAGGAAAATAGGGCTTAGAGAAGTCAATAACTTGGCAAAAGTTACCTCTCAAGTTACTGAATTTTATTAGTAAAGTTGGATGGAGCAATGGACCACATGCACAGGTGCTCAAAAGCAGCTCGCTGTCTCTCACATCCCCACCACCCTCCAACACCAAACAACTTCCGGCTGCCCAGGTCAAACCCTCCTCCTCTTCCTCCTCCTCCTCCTCCTCCCAACTGAAGGCCCATGACCTCACTACCTTGGGCAAACAGGCTGCTGCTTTGTCATGACCTCCCATGCTGTGGAGATCTCAGGTGTGAGCACAGATTAGTGTTGGAGACCCACTTCACCAACGTAAAGCAGATAAAGGCAGAAGCTCTCTCTACCCAGGCTGGAGCAACACAAAAACCTTCAGTGGGCAGCTTGACAGAGGTTTTTTGCTTTTTGTTTTTATTTTTACTTCCCCCAACCCAGGTACCAAACCATCCTGAGAGTGTTTACAATTCATGTGAGCTCATTCATCATGGACCAGGGACAAGGGCCTGTAGGAAGAAGGGTTCATCTTCCTCCCACTTCAGCAGCTGTGTATTTCACTCTGGGCCCCACAAAGCTATGGAACTATTGCAACTACTACTACAACACATCAGCATGGAGCCTTAACTAATGCTTGAAAGCATAATCCCCAATACCTTTGTCCCCTAGCTTAGCATCGAAGTATTTATGAAGATATAAAATAATTTCATAATTAGATTTACAAATTTAAAAGCATGTCTAGAATTATGCTATTTTGTAAATCCTATATTTTCATTTATTTGAACTTAATGGTCTGGTTTATAAGTATATAGTAATATTTTTTCATAATAAAACTTCTTCCTAAAAAATCAGTGGACTAGCTAGGTGTAAAATAAATTTTTTTTCTAGACCAGAAAATGCCACTACCTGGCTCACTGAGGTGGAGGACATTTATTACTCTTGTAGACTTCAGACTCCCAGGCCTACAGTTTCAATTTCTCTACCATCACTTTTTAGAAAAAAAAAAAAAAAAATTGCTCATGACTTTACCACACACAGCGAAGAATGCAACTCCAACGGGGTAAAAACAATGACAGCTGCTGTTCCTTACCACAGCTGCTCCTGCGCCTTTTCTTTTCATCCTCAAGTTTTTACATCAAAAAATTGGACGTTGTTCAATTGACCCCTGGGTAAGTGACTTTGTGCTTCTAAATTTGTTCCTAGAATCAGTTTTGATAGATAAGGCAATGCTGTTTTTTTCTAACTCTTGCCACATTTTCAGAGCTTCGTCTGCAGCACTTATAGGGACATCCCATGACACCTCAGTGTCTTTCCACTTTCTTTTTTATGTCTTCAGCAGCGTTGTAGAATTTACCCAGCATTTTGACTTTTTAAATTACGTTTTCGTTTTAGTTATTTATCTTCAGGAGTGTGCGTGGACAAGGGTCAGATGACAGCCGTGGGAGTTGGTTCTCTCATTCTGTCCTATGGACCCCCAAGAACAAGCTAAGGTCTTCAAGCTTGGTGACAGGTACCTTTACCTACGGCTCATCTCAAACCCTCACCAAGCATTGTTGTTGTTTGTTTTTGCTCTTTTCGGGGGGGGGGGGGGGGGGCACCACCCAGCTCCCAAATAAATCTCACAGGGAGGCTTATTCTTCATTATAAATTCCCAGCCTTAGCTTGTCTTAGTTTCTTGCCAGCTTTCCTTAACTTATCCAGTCTACCTTTTGCCTCTGGGCTTTTCCCGTTCTCTTACTTCTGTAAATCTTACTCCAATGCTCGTTGTGTAGCTGGGTGGCTGGCCCCTGATGTCCTCCTTCTTCTCTGGCTCCTCCTCCAACTATCCTCCCAGATTTCTCCTTCTATATATTCTCTCTGCCTGCCAGCCCCACCTATCCTTTCCCCTGCCTTGCTATTGGCCAGTTCTTTATTAGACCATTAAGTGTTTTACACAGACACAATAACACAGCTTCACAGAGTTAAACAAATGCATGAACAAAAGTAACACACCTTAAAATATCCTACTACAAAGCATTTTTAGCTGCATAGTTACACAGTTTCAATCTGAAATCTCCTGTAAAGGCCTTGTTTTGGAGACACAGTCCCTACTGGTGGAAATGGGAAGTGATGAGAGTGTTAAAGACTTGGGGTCCACTGGGATCCTCGGGTCATGGTGCTGTGCCCTCTGTCAGGACAGTGGAACTCCAGCCCATTCTGCTTCCTCTTTGCCTCCCCCCACACTGGTGAGTGATTTTGTTCTGGAACAGGCTCTCACTGTGGTGCTCCCCCTGCCCAAAGCAGTGCCAACCAATCACAGGCCGAAGCTCAAAACTGTGAGCCCAAGGAAGCTTTGTTCTTTAAAAGTTGAGGTTTCAGAAGTGTGTGTGTGTGTGTGTGTGTGTGTGTGTGTAGCATTTATCTAATTATTCTTTATCAATAAAACCTCAGGAGTCAGATATGGGGTAAGAACCTGATAGATCAGAGAAATGGCAGAGAAGTGACCAGTAGCCTCCTCTTCTCTCTCTCCTTTCTCCACCCAAAAGGGCTGACCTTTCTTTCAGCCCCTCCCTACTACTTCCTGTGTCTCTTTAGGTGTCCTTAGTCCTCCGAAACCTCTATGGCTAATTTTGGTTGGCTACTAGTTAGCTCCACCCTCTGATTTAAAGTAAACTTTGTTGTCAGTCTCAGGAGTGTCAGAGTTTGATCAAAACATCCCACAGTGTGTGTGTGTGTGTGTGTGTGTGTGTGTGTGTGTGTGTGTGTGTG